>SZWC01023312.1:27778-40508 GCA_023375785.1 Penium margaritaceum | reverse complement strand
TATATCTATATCTATATCTATATCTTTATCTATATCTATATCTATATCTATACCTATATCTATATCTATATCTATATCTATATCTATATCTATATCTATATCTATATCTATATCTATATCGATATCTTTATCTATATCTACATCTATATCTATATCTATATCTATATCTACATCTATATCTATATCTATATCTATATCTATATCTATATATATATCTATACCTATATCTATATCTATATCTATATCAATATCTATATCTATATCTATATCTATATCTATATCTGTATCCATATCTATATCTATATCTATATCCATATCCATATCTGTATATGTCTATATCTATATCTATATCTATATCTATACCTATATCTATATGTATATCTATATCTACATCTATATCTACATCCATGTCTACATGTATATCTATATCTATATCTCTATATGTATATCTATATCTATAGCTATATCTACATGTATATCTATATCTATATCAATATCTTTATCTATATCTCTATCTATATCTATACCTATATCTATATCTATATCTATATCTATATCTATATCTATATCTATATCTATATCTATATCTATATCTATATCAATATCTATATCCATATCTATATCTATATCTATATCTATATATAAATCTAAATCTAAATCTATATCTATATCTATATCTATATCTATATCTATATCTATACCTATATCTATATCTATATCTACATCTATATGAATATCTATATCTAATTCTATATCTATATCTATATCTATATTTATATCTATATCTATATCTATATCTATATCTATATCTATATCTATATCTATATCTATATCTATATCTATATCTATATCTATATCTATATCTACAATATATCTATATCTATATCTATATCTATATCTATATCTATATCTATATCTATATCTATATCTATATCTATATCTATATCTATATCTATATCTATATCTATATCTATATCTATCTCTACATCTATATCGATATCTATATCCATAACTATATCTCTATCTTTATCTTTATCTATATCTATAACTTAATTCATGTTTATATCTTTATCTTTATCTATGCATATATTCATATCTATATATACGTCTACATCTCCATCTTTATCTATATCTCTATCTATATCCACATCTTTATCTTAATCTTTTTCTGTATCCATATCTATCTTTATATGTTTTTACACATGCATATCTATCTATACATATCTATATTCAACTCTGTAAGCATCTTTTTAAATATATATCCATATTTTTATTCGTGTTGATGCGTATATATATATATATGAATGTATATTAGGAGTGATGTATGTACTCTAATATGTGCATAAGCATCCACACCTACATCTTCATCTACATCTTCATGTGTATTGACTTATTGTAAGAATAATTTGATACGTACACCCATAACACTATCTATCTCTATAAATGCTATAGATGACCATATCTATGTACATGAAGAATTTGAATGATATGGATTTTGGTATACATGCAAATAGACAATTTGACCATGGATACAAGCATACATCTTCTCATGGGAACAATAGTCATGTAGATATTTTAACCCTGCAAAATTGACTGAATGGATGTGTATTGATTCAAAGTTGTTTATTTTGTTTTTATAACTTGAAATGGTTATGTGAATATGTACATTGGGATATGGTTAGATGATTATTTTAAGGATTTTAAGTATATCATGCTTTTGCACATATGGATCATGATATGAAACTTATAGGGATCATGAATGAATTTATGTTTTCTTAAAACATCCTGAATACATTGAAAAAGATGATTTGAATAAATCTATCAATGTATCATTTGACGCATGCATGTCCTATTCATCAATTCTGTAATTAGAATCATTCTTACTGTCTTTTTCACATTCAAAATATCGAATAAATTAAAATATTTTTTATCCTATCGGATCTGTTACTTGCTGGTCATGTCTGATGTTTCATCATACCTGTGATAAGACAGAACTGTTTTCATTGATATGCATTGAACATTGTCATGCTTTATGAAAATAGGCTTTTTGAGCACAAAAGATTTTTTCATTGGATTTTCATATGGAGAATCTCGTGTTGGGCTCACGCGCACGTTGGCGCGAAATGAAGATGAATCCATGCTTGGGTTTTGAGTTAAGGTGATCCCGGAAAGTGTACGGCGCTGCACGCGAACCCAAGGATATCTGTTGAAACAACTTTGAATCCGTCTTTCGTCACTTCATGTTTCTGCGAAGTTGCAACGATTTTAGTCTGGGTGAGCATTTATGTGGGTTTGTCGTCAGCGAAGAATGTGCGAAAGCAAAATCGACAATGCCTCGCATTAATGTTAGACGGCAGGCACATATCGGATCAAAGCCAAGCGAATAGATGAGATATTCAATGGCGTGTACGACTTTAGTGTTTCTGCTTTACGAAAGCACGTCCTCTCTGAAGGATAAGAACAACCAAACGTGGTACAGGTTTGTTGTCTCTGGATTTAACAAACATCTCTACTACCTAGAAAAATATTTTTCCATTTTCGTGGTTTTATAAACGAAGCTCTTAAAAGGAAACCAGCGATGCTCCCGAATTCTAGGATAAGAGAACTATCAATGCGATTTAGAAAACAACATTGATGGAAAATAGGAAAGGATTATAGACAACGTAGCATTTGAGTCATGTGAAATGTGTCGTAATGGAAATTAAATGAAAAGTGTCCAAAACTTTTTGCGCATACATTGAAGTTTTAACGATTAGTTTAGAAATGAAGGTCAATGTTGGTAAAAAAGATACCATTTAGAGCATTGAAGTTTCCAACGTAAACATATTGATTGATAGTGTTATGCAATATATTTCAAGCCTTCCGCATTAAGAAGATTTTTTCCAAGGATATCTTCAACTTTCTTCTTTATAAACCATGCCAAATTCAATACGCGGTGGAGGAGGACTGTCTGTGTCACGTAACTGCTTGTTCAAGTCTTGGTAAAGTTGTCTTTCAACATAGAAAAACCCCAAAATACCCAAGCTTTCATGAAAGCAAAGGTTGGTAAAGAAAGGAATAAAAATCTTTTCAAAGGCAAAGATTTCTAACCACTTGAGATTTAGTTTTGTATAATATTTTCATTATACCTTAACATTCACTGAGTAGAGGAAGACTTAATCATCGAGCTTTATTTTGTGCCTGTCACATTTTTGTCCATTCCTTGCTGATCTCATATGAATGGAAGTCTAACTTTTCATGGTCCATGACATGTTTTATACTTGAACTATCTCATCTTAGAGGAGCTACGTGAACTCTGCTACAAACCAAGTCAAAAGAGCTCTCCCCATTGTTGTATAAGTCATGGAGTAGTATTCAAATGCAAGAATCTTAAAGTTGACCATCATATCATTGCCAAGTGGCTTGCCAAAAAAATTGATTATTTGTGTAAGAAACTGATTTGACCTTTTTTTTCACATTACAATGACAATGAAAAGCTCACGATTGTGAAATCTGAAAAATATAGGAAGTCATAAGATCTCGTCAAAATCTATTGGTGAACGTTACATATGTACCGCTTGGCGTTGAAGAACACACGCTCTTTACGTGGATACCTCATTCGAGAAATAATTGTTATGTTTCCGTGGTGGATATGATTGGTAATGCTTAGATGAAGTGTAAACGTTTTCATAAGAGTCATAGAACAATAGAATTTGCAATGATTCCTTCTTGCATGACAAATCAAATTGTCATAAAATCCTTAGAGATGTCCAACCATGGCTCAATTCATGGGTATCAATCAAAACAAACCCAAGGGTTTCATTTTTCTCCACTTATGGTGTTGACACTAAACACATGTTTCTCACTAGTTTCACATGCAATTAATTTCATGTGCCACCGGTTCTACTTTGCAAGCCCCTTGATTACATTACTATTGTAAACATCTATATTGTCACATATCATAAAATTCCTACAATAAGAGCCAATTGATAGCATGTATTTGGTGACTTGCTGATATGGAGCATCCAAAATACTTCGGCTTTGTTTCTCTTGGATTATTGTTTGTAGAAAATATGAGAAACGTTAATCAAATTATGATTTTTTCTAAATACCAAGCATAATGATCCTAACCATGATGTTTTTCCTAGACTTTCAACATTTGTAAGTTTTTTTCCATGCAGATACATGATAGTGTCATTTAGGTCCATTGAAGAAAATCAGTCCCATGATATCTTCAACAGCTCAAGTTTGATTCGCTCTTTACATGTTTTAGGGAATGCTCCCATTGCAAACACCACATCATAAAATTTGAAAGTATAGTTTCAATGTCTTACATATGAGAAATTCTACCAACATTTGAGCATTGTTTTCTCAGGATAACATAGTTTCTTAGACATGTAATTTACTTGCTCTTCCTTGAAAAACATATCTTAGAAGAAAATGATAGAATTTGCTTGATGTGATCAATGGTGGCTATGTTTTCCTCCACTATTGAAAGTGCAAATTATAAGTTTAGTTTCAGATAAGAGTACTTCTAAAACAAAAACTCTCTTCCTTTTGCTTTTACCAAAGCTCGACTTAGTGCATTTTACTAGTATGGTTAGATGGAAGTTCTGCCACTTTGGATTTTACTATAATAAGAACTCCTTAAAAACTTGAAACTTCTAATCTATAGTAATAATACACGAATAAGTGACTCTCTATACTTTCTTGTCCATTCTAGTCCATGCACCGCTGTAGCAAGGTGCCTCTGATTTTTCTGACATACTCCAGGCTCGTCCAAGCTTTAGGGGCATGCTGGCCATTTTCAGACTTTCGGAAATCCTGCGAGCAATGAAGCTCACCTCTACTCGACCACCAATGCGGTCGGTCCACAGAGAGGGAGGTGGAGGAGCGAGCGTTGACGTGAGTATCACGCCGTTATTGAGAAGGGCTTCTCACGCAACCTCGTAGGCGCGTTTCAGACACGCAATGCACAGTTGCGTGTCACCCTCTCGGCAAGTGGCATGATGGTGATGCCATCCGCCAAGGGGTTGTTTTGACACCAACTCTCCGTCAACAGACACGGTCATCGGCGCTATCAAAGCGGTGATCGCACCCATCGTCAAGACCCATCCACAACAACTGTACGAGAATTCAAGCTATTACTGCGGCTCGCACTGGGTCGAGGCAAACCGTCGATCTAGACAACCTAACGCTTCTCACCGTAAGCATTGAGTGTAACAAGGGCACCAATTTCAAGTGCGCGTAGCTTGTTATAGCAAGCTAGGAAAGCAGTAGGCTAAGGCTTGGGCTTTCCAACCGAACATTGTAAAAACCATATATTCAGTTCAATCTCAACAATATGTATTTTATAACTCTGGCTTCCAAACTTCTCCAAGTCTTTTTATCCGCTGCGACTATGCTCTTCACACATCAAGACTAATTCTTCAAAGACCACACACTCACATCTACTAACAAAGCCAGAGCCACGCATTGGGTGGAAACGTTGCTAGAGCTCACAAAACCTTAAGGAACAAAGGCACGAACTACGCCGGACAACGTCGAGGCTTATCGAGAGGGAGATGGCTGGAACAGATTTCAAAGCAAACGCACGAGCTAGCCTGAGGAATTTTTTCTACATTTCACGAGTGTCCACACGGCCTATCATTTGCGCCCGAGAGACCACGGGTGACTCCCAAGCTCTTTGAACACACCAGATTCTCATTTCAAACTGCTGGATTGTTGCCGAAATTGATTCAATTGCTACCGAAACACTGCCAAATTTTTATGAAGGATCTCCAATGTCTAAAACTCATCTTCGACTATGAAGTTGGCCTTGCAGCAAATCGTAAGGCAACTGAGAGCCCTAAGGTTGGAGAACAAGAGGCTTTATCAAAATGGCTGACCTAGGGGACGGGAGCGGCACTAGACATGTTCGGGCGGTCTGGTCAAGTTTTTAGACGAGACCAAAGACAAAGGCTTCGGAAGTATTCAATCCCCCTGAGGGAACAAGTGTTTACATAGGTTGTCTGTGATGAACAACTACTTGGGTGCCCTGGGTCACCCTGCAGAGGACAATGCAGTGCGTTTTTCATTCGTAGTAACACTACTACACGCAACAACATTAGAGTGTTGGAGGCAGCTGAATATGCTGGCCACTCAAGGTGGAGGTGGGAACGCATCAGTGCAACATGCCATGTTGGGCAGCCACGCGCAAATTAAACTTAAGTGCGCTTGTCGACGGCATGGGAGCAAGCCATCAGGGGTCGCTTTGATCTAGTGAACGCCTCCATGGTCGCACTAAGAAAGATTAAGCAACTCAAGAAAATCAGCTCTGTGTAGAAGTACACACGTTTTTTCTTGGTGTTGTACTGGGAGATCGATGACATGAGCAAGCCAGATAAGTCAGAGAAGTACCATGTCGTCTTAAGGGTAAAAATTCAACGCACCCTAGCACCCAGTGGAATCACGGAGTTATAAGCAATGGTGGCCACTTCTGCGCACAATGATGTGCTATGCTATCATCGAGGGGGTTTTCGTGAGAGGCAGGACAATTTTCAGCATCAAGGACAGTACGAACAAGCTGATCCCATGGAGATCGACGTTGTGTAAGGAGGCCAGAAGCAGAGCATGCCGCCTAGTGGGAATTGTTAGATCTACCGGAAGCCTGGGCACCACAAGAAGAACTACGAGAAGAAGTAGTAGGGAAACGACAACTAGCAGTGAGTGTCGGACAACCAAATGATAGGAAAGATTTTCAACCATTGGTGAACACTAGCCCCAAAGGTCCTTGGACAACTACGGAGCTGCCAAGTAAATTGTTACGGAGCTAAGGAAGCGAGAGCGTTGTGGGGATCCTCCTGAAAGCCGAAAAATTATAAGTTGGTTCTACGGACAGCAAGGTGCACCAAACTCCTCGGAAGATAAAAGCATTACTGGATTGCGGCGCGTTGCAGTCATTCTTCAGCAATGAGCTTGCAAAGAGGTTGGTGCTTGCACGATTACCAAGGAAGCCAATTACGGCCATGGTAGTTTAAGGGGAGTTGGAGTGCGGACTGCCTTTGATGCCTCTGAGGATTTGACTAGGCAAGCTATCGTGCGATGTGAGCTTTTGCACGTGTCTGATGGACACCTACAATGCCCTTTTTGGGCATGACAGGCTGCAGCAGTGGATTCCCGTTGTGGATTGGGTGCGCAGCTAGGTGAAAGTGAAGAAATGCGGGGAGAAAATCGTTTTGCCGTTCTGGGCAGAGCAGGTCACCAAGGCAGACAACCTGCCGTAGTTGAGTTACGTGCAGCTAAGACGTAGTAAGTGCAAACTGGACCAAGTGTACCTTGTATGGGTGCGACAAATGGCAACGAGTGAAGATGTGGAAGTGATGGCAGCAGACATAAAGCATCAAAAGGGCGAGCGGTTGAAAGCATCTGCAGTAGAACTGTCAAAAAGAAACAAGGGAGTGTTAGACAGTTACTGTGACATGTTTCCTGCTGAGTTGAAAAAGGGTTTACCACCGAAGCGCGTCATCCACCATAAGACTGATCTGGGTCCGAGAGCAACTCCAATGGTGCAAGCTGCTTATTACATGAGGGATAACGAGCTGGGTGAGCTGAAGAATCAGTTAGAGGAGTTGAAGGAGCTAGGGTTCATCAAACCGTCGATGTCACCCTACGCTGCATCAGTCCTCTTTGTGAAGAAAAAGACAAGGGAGACGCGGATGTGCGTGGACTATCGCGCATTGAACAACATAAGAATGAAAAACTGGTATCCGCTGCCGAGGGTCAAGGAGTTGTTTGACAAATTGAGGGGAGCGGAAGAATTAAGCAAGATTGACTTGCGCTCGAGGTACAATCAGATCTGAATTACAAAGCGAGATGTGGAGAAGACTGCGTTTCAGACGCGGTGCGGCCATTTCAAGTACCTCATGATGCCGTTTGGGTTGACAAATGCCGTTGCAATGTTCATGAGCCTTATGAACAGGATCTTCCACCATCACTTAGAGTAGTTCCTGGATGTGATCCTTGACAACATCCTCATTTACTCCCGAACTCGCAAACATCATGAGCAACATCATCGGCAGGTGTTGGACATTCTTCACAAAGAGAAGCAACTCGAAAAAATCTCCTAGTGTGAGTTTTAAAAGAGAGAGGTGGAGTTCCTTCAGCACATTGTGAGTGACAAGAGCCATCGCATGGACCCAAAGAAGGTGGAAGCAGTGAAGCAGTCGACACCAAAGTGAGTGCGTGACATCCAGGTATTCCTGGGGTTTGTTTACTACTACCGAAAATTCATCTCCAAGTACATAGTGAAGGGTGTGTCGCTGACTCAACTGCTAAGGAAGGATCACTACTGGGAATCGGGAGATCAAGATCAGAAGAGCTTTGAGAGCTCAAGGTTGCAATGTGTAACGATTTGGTTTTGGTGCATCTGATTTCATTGAAAGAGTACGTCATGGCGACGGACGCAAGCGACTTTGCCATTCGGGTAGTGCTTATGCAGAATCACAAAAGGGGCCGCAGCTGATTGAGTATGCATCTCGTAAGTTGTGAGGGGCGGAGCTGAATTACGCAATTCATGAGAAGGAGATGCTGGCTGTGATACATGCATTCAAGCACTGGAGGTGTTACCATGAGTCTCGACACTGTGTGGTATTTATGCATCATTACGCCCTCAAGTACCTGAAGACGCAGCCGAATCTCAATCGTCGACAAACTCGCTAGATGGAGTTCTTGGAAGGGAGTTTTGACTACAAGATCCCGTACAAGCCTATGAAGGTAAACCCAGCACATCCTCTGTTGCAATGGCCTATTCACGCATGCCTATTGCGTGGACAATGAGTTCACAAGTGGTGATGGGATCTCTAGTCATGCATAGACTATTCAAGCAAGGCTATCGCGTGGACAGTGACTTTACATGTGTAGCATTCAAAGACGCCACGTGGAATAGAGTATATTGGAGAATGGGGCACAAGCGGAGGATTGTCGTGCCGGATTATGCGCCATTGAAGCAATTTTTTCTGGAGGAGGTGCATGACTCCCATCACTTGGGTCACTTTGCTTTTGACAAGAAGCTCAAAGCCTTGGCACGCCAATACTGGTTGTCGTCGATGGCAACTGATTACAAGAGGTTTGTGAGCATCTATGTTGTGTGAAAACGCATCATCAAAGGCACACGGGTAAAAACCACCAGGGGAGCTACAACTATTGCCTGTACTTGAGAGGCCATGGAACGAAATCTCACTAGACTTCATTGGCGAGTTGCCCATGACACATCAAGGTAAAAACATGGTGCTGGTGGTGGTGGACCGGTTTTCCAAGATGGCTTATTTCACTACATGTCTTAACATTATCACACCTGTCGAGAAAGCTCAACTCCTCCTCAGTCATGTCATTAAGCTGCATGGAGTGCCGCAGTCGGTGGTCTTACATCGCGATCCACGGTTGACTTCATGTTTCTGGAGAGATCTCATGGAGAAGCTGAGCATGCGAGTCTAACTGACCAAGCCATACCACCAACAGAGCGATGGGCAAACAAAGCGCATGAACCAGACGTGTAAGCAACGGTTGAAGAGCATGTTCCAATCGAATGGAGAGGGTTGGGAGGAGAAGCTCGAAATGGTAGAGTTCACCTACAACTCAACGGTGTCAGCATCAAGAGGAAAGTCACCGTTTGAGTTGGTCTATGGCCATAAGCCACTTAGCCCAGCCGCCGGTGCTACGTGAACATCTCTTCTGGTTGTGTTGTACATTGTTGAAGGATTTGCCATCACTTGGGACATGGTGCGACAATGTATACTGTGACCCCAACACATTCTTCTAAGGCCGCAAGACAGCCCCACCTCCTAGCGTCCATGTTGAATGAAGTGAGGAGGTTGAGGTGGACAAGATTCCAGTGGACTATCTAAGTGGATGTTGGCGTGAGTTTCTGGTGCAGTGGACGGGGTATTCAACGGAGCACAATTCCTTGGAGCCAGAGGCCAACTTCTATGTCGAGGGTGCCAAGACTATTCTCCAGGAGTATCTCAAGTGCTCCTGGACATTGCGCCTTTGAGAGGGGGTTGAATGTAACGAGTTGCTCCTGATTTTTCTGGCATACTCCGAGCTCCCCCTCGCAGAAGTGAGCGTGAAGAGGAGGAGCGAGCGAGCGAGTGAAGGTGAGGATAATGCCATCACTTGGGAGGATTCTCACGTAACCTCGCGGGCGCGTTCCATACACACAACGCACGGTTATGTGTCACCCTCTTGGCAAGTGGCGTGATGGTGACACCACCCGACGAGGGGTTGTTTCAACGATGAGCCTCGGAAAATGCTGAAAGTCATCCGCACCAACAAAACAACGACCTCATCCACCGGCAAGACCCATCTGCAGTGACCATATGAGATGTTGAGCTAACGCGGTGGCTCGCGCTAGGCCAAGGCGGACCATCGATTTGGACGATCGACGCCCAAACGCTTCTCGCCCTAAGAATTATGTGTAAGTAGGGCACTGAGTTCAAGTGCAAGTAGCTTCTTATAGCAAGCTATGAAAGCAATAGGCTGAGGCCTAGGCTAGCCAGCCGGCCACTATAAATACCTTGTACTCAGTTCAATTTAATTAACTTTTAGTTTCCAACTCTGGCTTCTAGACTTCTCCAAGTCTATTTTTGCGTTGCGACTACGCTCTCCACACACAAAGACTGATTCTCCAGAGAACATACACTCACTGACGCAAGTGATGTGGATAATACAACATTTAAAATGTCAACCTAAGCATAAAGAACCAATTAACCAAAAAACGTACACTCTCCTCATGGTGAAAACCATGCATCAAAATACAAAAGTTACAAATAGGAAATTCACTACCATAACAATGATGAAATAAGGAAGTAATGATATCATTTTGAGGTATAATCAATAAAATATTTACATTTGCAAAGTTTTATGATGGCGTTTGATATGACTATCATAAACCAAAACATCCCTAAAGCTTAGATGAAGAAACATCAAGAAAAAAAATTAATTTATAAAGTAACATGTCCTTCATATGAACGGTTAAGGAAAACTCTTTTGATCCCTCTCAAAAAAGAAGGACAATTTGAAGGTATGAGAACACTTTTCATAAACCAAGTCAACACTATGTTCTTCAATAACCATGTTGAGGATTAAACTTAGAAAGGAACTCCTCTATCGTCTTTTAAAAGAAGTAGAACTGACCAGTTCAAGGCCCATATGTTTATTAAAATACAATTCCACGGAATCATTACAAACCATCTTTTAATTGATTAGGTAATACTTATTTCCAGGTCATTCAGAGGTAGTTAATGTTTTTATAGAACAAGAGGTAAAACGTTTGTGGTATCCAATCAGCTATTGTGTTTGACTTTTAAAGCTAGAAAATAATTGTTCATTAGGTGTATGTAAACGCTCCCTGAATTAGTTTTTGGAGAGAATTGTTCTTGGAAAAAACATGAAAAATTGCATCAATTTTCAGAGTGATCCCCAATGTAGAACATGAAAATTAAAATGGATGAAAATTATAAGATAATCTTATGTAACCCACTTCATTAGAAATGTTACCGTATGAACCCTTCTATATCCATGAAGCTCATACAAAGGCTAGACTACAAGACCACTTAAACTTAAACATTTTTAATGTTCCATGGTTTTTTAACATTGTATGTGGAATTAAATTTATTTTATAACATTATAATTCTTCCATACCCAATATTTGGACCTTCAAATTATTTAGGCTAGTCTTTTTACTAAATGAAAACAATATTTTGCTTTCATAAAAACCTTTTGTTACACCCTCTTTTCTTATGGCACCTCCAAGAATATATGTTGTGCCTAGTATTCAAATGGGTAAGAAACTTTTCAGAAACATGGGTGCACAACGTTTTTATCTATGCGTTTTCTATTTATTGGTAACATTTTTGCTATAAGTTTTCTCATTACTCCTTCAAGTGACCAAATTTCTGGAATTTCCTTTTACACGACAATCGGTCATGTTTTTGGTATAAATACATTGATTCTTGATGAGTTATCTAACATTTTCCTTCTCGGTAGACGTTTGGCTGAGAGTATTTTGTCGATCGATTAATCAAATGGTGTAAAAACACCATTTGATCGATCAATCAATCGATTGATAGATAGACAGATAGATAGATAGATAGATAGATAGATAGATAGATAGATAGATAGATAGATAGATAGATAGATAGATAGATAGATAGATAGATAGAAAGATAGATAGATAGGTAGATAGATAAATAGATAGGTAGATATATAGATAGATAGATAGAAGGATAGCTACATAGATAGATAGATAGATACATAGATAGATAGATAGATAGATAGATAGATAGATAGATAGATAGATAGATAGATAGATAGATATATAGATGCAAAGATAGATAGATAGATAGATAGATACATAGATGAATAGATAGATAGATAGATAGATAGATAGATAGATAGATAGATAGATAGATAGATAGATAGATAGATAGATAGATAGAAAGATAGACAGATACATAGATAGATAGATAGATAGATAGATAGATGGATAGATAGATAGATAGTTAGATACATAGATAGATAGATAGATACATAGATAGATAGATAGATAGATAGATAGATAGATGGATAGATAGATAGATAGTTAGATACATAGATAGATAGATAGATACATAGATAGATAGATAGATAGATAGATAGATAGATGGATAGATAGATAGATAGTTAGATACATAGATAGATAGATAGATACATAGATAGATAGATAGATAGATAG
>SZWC01023309.1:6208-18229 GCA_023375785.1 Penium margaritaceum | reverse complement strand
CGGGTGAGGGAGGAGGGTGTTTGCGGTCATGATGAGGGGGCGGGTGGGGGGGCAGGTTGGGATGATGATGAGGGAGGGGGGGTTGGTGATGACGACGACAGGGGGGGGGATGATGAGGGAGGTGGGGTTGGTGATGACGACGACAAGGGGGGGGATGATGAGGATGATGATGAGGAGAGGGAGAGGGTGACAATCGTAATAAAGAAGGGGGAGATGGTGATGATGATGAGGGGGGTGGGGATGATGATGATAAGGATTGGAATGAAGAGCGCAATGACGGTGGGGAGGACAAGGAGGACGATGGGGAGGATAAGGAGGAGGATGAGGGGGAGGCTGAGGAACACATGATAGTGGAGAAGCAACATGGGGGGAAGTGGAAGCGAGGTGTTGGGGAGGGGAGAGCTGTGACAAAGAAGCAATGGAGGAAGGAGCAAAAGGCGCAGGCAGAACTTCGGGCCGCAGTGGTTGTACCGCTGCTGTGCGGAAAGTTGTCTATGTGCAGCAAGTGCGCCGCGCCCAAGTCCTCAAGAAGAAACATCCTGCCAACACAAGGCATTCTGCACCCGTGGGGGCGTACTTCACTACTGACAAAGCAGCTCGTTCACCGGTCATTTGCAAGATGAAGACCTCCCAACCTCTGGGAGGTTAAGCGGTCGGGTTCCAATACAACCGCGATGCAATCGCACCTGGAGGTTCACCATCCCGAAGAGTACAAGATCGCTTTCCCCGTTCAGGCGCTTTAGAAGGCCGTCGTTACTGAGGAGAATGCGCCAGCTACAAAGAAGGCCGAGGAGGAGGCGTAGCAAAAAACAGTGACTGGGCCAAACTAGGGGTCCTAAAGTGAGTGTGCACAGTTGAGATATGTGGTGTTGGTGCCACTCATTGAATTATCCCCAATGTAGATTACTGACCTCAAAATTTGTGTCCTGTAGTCACACCCTAGAGGAGCTATGGAATGACATCATACTCCTTTTTGTGGAGTCTGGCATCCCATTCATGGTGGTGGAGCTTGAGTCCTTCAAGTGGCTAATAAAGAAGTGCACGGACATAGAAGCTTCATGCCGCCAGACGTTATCAGGCCTCGTCAAGCGAACACACCTAGCTTGGCGGAAGCAGATTCGCGATTGGCTGCTGAGCCAGTCAGGAAAGTTGTGCCTCACAACAGATGGGTGGACAGGGAACAACGGAACATCATGGGTTGCACTGACGGTGCACCACTTTGACAGGGAGTGGAGGATGCGGGCTATGGTTCTCGACTTTGTGTGGATTGATGGCCCGCACACTGGGGAATGCTTGGCTGACGCACTTGATCGTTGTATGTGGGCCTCATGGGAGCTGGGGCACAGAGTTGCAGGGATTACGATGGACAACGCGTCGAACAATATCATCTGCGCACCCATTCTCCACAGCCTCCTTCCGCAGGATTTTCCTGAGGGCAGTACATTCTGCTGTTTCTACCATGTCATCAACCTTGCTGTGCGGGAATTCCTACGCGATGAAAACATTGAACCGCTGGTCATCAAGGTTCAATGTCTTGTTGCACATGCCCGTCACTCCAGCTAGCGTCAAGCGGCATGGATTGAGCACAGTGGGGAGGAGAGCAGGTTCGGGCTGGTGAATAATTGCCCGACCCGCTGGTCATCAACGCACGATATGATGAAGGAGGTGGGTTGAGCAGGAGAAGACGGCTGACCTGTACATTGATGAGTTCCGCAGGACCAACGGGGGGGCGACAGAGATCACCATCACCCGCACAGAGTGGCCGAAGATCCGAGAGGTGACGAAAGCTCTTGAGGCATTTGCCACAGTGTCTGAGATAGCTGAAGGTGAGAAATATCCCACGCTTGGGAATCTGCTTCCATAATACTACTTTATGCTTGACCATTGCAAACAACGGCGCCCCACTCTAGCAGAGGAGAAGCAGAACCCAGCAGCAGTTGGACGTCCATGGGAGAGCCCAATCGGTGCAGGCGTGGCACGTGCAGAGAGGAAGCTGTTGAAGTATTGGGACACAGTGGGAGCCGGCAGCATCGTGGCCACATGCGTGGATCCAACGTTTGGGCCCGAGTACTTTGACAAGTGCGCAGCTACAAGGAAGGACGCCCCTGCCCAGGGGCGTCCTTCCTTTGAACCTCTGATGAGCTGGACAGGGGCGTCCTTCCCTGTAGCTACAAGGAAGGACGCCCCTGCCCAAGGGCGTCCTTCCTTTGAACCTCTGATGAGCTGGACAGGGGCGTCCTTCCCTGCCCAGGAGCGTCCTTCATTTGCACCTCTGATGAGCTGGACAGGGGCGTCCTTCCCTGTAGCAGTGCGCATGTCAACGTACTCGGGCTCAGAGGTTGGAACCACGTATGTGGCCACGATGCCGCCAGTTCCCACTGTGTCCCAGTACTTCAACAACTTCCTCTCTGCACACGTCATGCCTGCACCAATTGGGTTCTCCCATGGACGTCCAACTACTGCTGGGTTCTGCTCCTCTGCTGGACTGTGGCGTCGCTGTTTGTAATGGTCAAGCAGAAAGTAGTATTATGGAAGCAGATTCCCGAGCGTGGGATACTTCTCACCTTCAGCTATCTCAGACACTGTGGCAAATGCCTCAAGAGCTTCCGTCACCTCTCGAATCTTCGGCCACCTTGTGCGGGTGATGGTGATCTCTGTCGGCCCCCCGTTGGTCCTGCGGAACTCATCAATATACAAGTCAGCCGTCTTCTGCTGCTCAACCACCTCCTTCATCATAGCGTGCGTTGATGACCAGCGGGTCGGGCAATCATTCACCAGCCCAAACCTGCGCTCCTCCTCACTGTGCTCAATCCATGCCGCTTGACGCTGGCTGGAGTGACGGGCATGTGCAACAAGACATCGAACCTTGATGACCAGTGGTTCAATGTCTTCATCGCGTAGGAAGTCCTGCACAGCAAGGTTGATGACATGGTAAAAACAGCGAAATGTAGAGCCCTCAGGAAAATCCTGCGGATGGAGGCTGTGGAGAATGAATGCGCAGATGATTTTGTTCGACGCGTTGTTCATCGTAATCCCTGCAACTCTGTGCCCCAGCTCCCATGATGCCCGGATGCAACGATTCAATGCGTCAGCCAAGCATTGCCCAGTGTGCCGGCCATTAATCCACACGAAGTCGAGAACCATAGCCCGCATCCTCCACCCCCTGTCAAAGTGGTGCACCGTCAGTACAACCCATGATGTCTCGTAGTCCCCTGTCCACCCATCTGTTGTGAGGCCCAACTTTCTCGACTGGCTCAGCAGCCAATCGTGAATCTGCTTCCGCCAGGCTAGGTGTGTTCGCTTGACGAGGTGTGACAACGTCTGGCGGCATGAAGCTTCCATGTCCGTGCACTTCTTTATTAGCCTCTTGAAGGACTCAAGCTCCACCACCATGATTGGGATGCCAGACTCCACAAAAAAAAGTATGATGTCATTCCATAGCTCCTCTTGGGTGTAGCTACAGGACACAAATTTAGAGGTCATGAACTACATTGGGGATGATTCAATGAGTGGCACCAACACCACATATCTCAACTGTGCACACTCACTTTAGGACCCCTAGTTTGACCCAGTCACTGTTTTTTGCTATGCCTCCTCCTTGGCCTTCGTTGCAGCTGGCGCCTTCTCCTCAGTAACGATTGCCTTCTAGAGCGCCTGAACGGGGAAAGTGATCTTGTACTCTTCGGGATGGTGAACCTCCAGGTGCGACTGCATCGCGGTTGTGTTGGAACCCGACCGCTTAACCTCCCACAGGTTGGGAGGACAGGTCATGATCTTGCAAATGACCGGTGAACGGGCCGCTTTGTTAGCGGTGAAGTACGCCCACACGGGTGCACAACGCCTTGTGTTGCCGGAATGTTTCTTCTTGAGGTCTGGGGCGCGGCGCACTTTCTGCACATAGACAACTTTCTGCACGGCAGCGGCACAACCACCACGGCCCGAAGTTCTGCCCGCGTCTTTCTTCTCCTTCCTCCGCTGCTTCTTTGTCACAGCTCTCCCCTCCCCAACACTTCGCTTCCTGTTCTCCCCTTGTTGCTTCTCCACTATCATGTGTTCCTCATCCTCCCCCTCATCCTCCTCCTCATCCTCCCCATCGTCCTCCTCGTCCTCTCCACCGCCCTCCTCATTCCAATCCTTATCATCATCATTTCCACCTCCCTCATCATCATCACCGTCTCCCCCTTCTTTATTACCATCTTCACCCTCCCCCCCCTGATCATCTTCCTCATCCTCCTCATCATCCCCCCCCTTGTCGTCGTCATCACCAACCCCACCTCCCTCATCATCCCCCCCCCTGTCGTCGTCATCACCAACCCCCCCTCCCTCATCATCATCCCAACCTGCCCCCCCACCCGCCCCCTCATCATGACCGCAAACACCCTCCTCCCTCACCCGATGACGTCTACCCTCCCACAAGCCTTCCCCCCCATCCTCATCCCAACGCCCCTTCCTCCCCGCCCCCATCGCACCATAATCTTCATCGTCGTCATCGTCCACCGAACGCCTACCCCCACCCGCACCCTTATCATACACCCACCCCCCACACCCATGCCTCCGACCAACCCCAACGCACTCATCTTCTTCGCCGGGTTCATCCTCGCCGATGGGCTCGCACTCGAGCACGGGCAACACGAAGTCCTCAGCGTTACGTTCTCCCCTACTTGGTGACGGCATCAACGTGCGCTTGCTTGAGCGACCCGGGTCGTCATCTCTGGCTGCCACTTAGGTGCCGCCGCTACCACTGCCGCCTCTTGATGCTGCCACTACCGCCTCTTGATGCTGTCACTACCGCCTCTTGATGCCGCCACTACCGCCTTTTGATGCTGCCACTGCCGCCTCTTGATGCTGCCGCTGGGACCCCCCTCTTGATGCTGCCACTGCCGCCTTGTCGCTTTTCTTATGCTGATGTATCGCTTCACAACCCTCTTGATGCTGCCAGAGTTGCGTTGGCGCTTTCCCTGTGCTGATATGTCGCTTCACCCCCCTCTTGCTGCTGCCTCTGACACGTTGTCGCTTTGCCTAATAGGAAGGAACTCTACAGATTGGTCCTGCAGGTGGGTTGAGCCGTATGACAGCCCCTGCCGCGGATGCAGGCTAGTTGGAAGAAGCAATGGAGCCACTTTCCAGTGGAGTGAGTGTGACAGTGTGAGGGTCAACCGAAATCTGCGTCGAAACGTGTCGAAGTCGATACGGATATCGAGACTTATTCGATATGTTCTGGACGCCAGACCAAAAACCAAAAACGAAACTGTAAATCGCGATGCGACAAGGGTTGCATTATGGGCGTGCCGATGATGTGGAGCGTCGTGGCGCACGGCAAACAGACGACTAGAGCCTCAAGACGTCACATAATTCCTCGAGGAGTAACTATATGGCGGCCGTCGCATCGACATCGGTCGCTGGCGGCCGAATCCAGGCCGTCGTCGGCTTCGGCGAAATCGCTCTACCGCTGGATTGGATCCACCGGTAGAGCGACGTCGCCGAAGTCGCATTAACATCGACTCGACCGGCGCCAACCGTCGCGCCATATAGCGGCGGTTGACGACGTCGCTCTACCGATGGATTGAATCCACCGGTTTAGCGACGTCGCCGAAGTAGTAGAATTTACCCACACGACCGCCGCCAACCGTCATGCCATTAAGCAACGGTTGACGGCGGTCGACCATAAACGGCGGTACACATGTACCGCCGATGGCGGACTCTTAACCGCAATCGGCGGCATAAATAATGAAATGTCTTCGACGGCGACGATAATGACAACCGCGGTGTATACGATAATGACAACCGCGGTGTATACGATACAATCGAGTCGAAACCGATATTTCTTAAATCGAAACCGAGTTTCACGTATCGACTATCGACGCTATCGACTCCAGCTAAACTAAATCGATACTCATATCGATTGGTATCGATTTCGACTAGCATAAACTACATATCGACTCGGTTTCGATTGGACAACAATCGAAATCGATATCACCTTAAATTGATAGTGGTATTGATTTCGATTTAATATCCCTAATTCAGACAACACGCCGTCTGCTACGTCAATGCAAGGATGGAGCATCTTGGGCGTTGTAGTTGCAGCACGCAGGGTGGCCAGCGTCTCCCACAAACCATGGTAATGCGGAAGCATGTAGTGGAGGGTTGGCAGCTTGTCTGACTCCATTTGCGTACAGACCAAGTCAAACAACTGACCAAACAATCAAGAGCCTCCTGCTCACAACGGTCAAGCTGAAACGGCCTCTTCTTCTCGCTCGTCCACCCCTCCATCCACTTGTCCCGTGTAACCTCTGTGTCCTTGAAGGCCTTCAGCATCGTGTAGGTGCTGCCCCACCACGTTGGTGTGTCCAAGACGATTTTCTCTGCATCCCCTGCCCTCAGCTGCCGCCACTCCTCAGTGAGGTTTAGTGAACTCCGAAGTGTGTCGATGATCCGCCTGACACGCGCCGGCACCACCATGACATCTGCGTTGTTTTCCCACATCTTTTGTACTGCCACATTCAAGACATGGCAGAAGCAGCCAAAGAACCATTGAGCATCAACCTCAGGGTACAAGGCCACAAGCTCTCGTGCCATGGCATTGTTGTTGGATGCATTGTCAAACGTCACCAATCGCACCTTGCCCTCAATTCCCACTCATCCACCACCACCCAGTGTAATGCCTGTGCCAAGTAGTTGCTTGTTTGCCTCGTGGGCACAGAGACAAAGTCCAACGTCGCCCTCTGCAACTTGTACTGATCATCCACCTAATGCATAGTGACAACAAGGTACGATCTGCGGTGACTACCTGTCCAAATATCTGTCGCTAGTGCCAGCCTGCTTTTGCCCTTCTTGAGCTTCTGCTTGAGGAAGTACCTATACAGCCCCCAATCTCTCTCAATCGACTCTGCCTGCTTGTGTCGGCCTGGTAGTGTTGCTCGAGGGTTCAGCTCAGCCACCCACTCCTTCACTTCTTCCTGCTCCACCATCCTGAACGAGAGGTTGTTCTTTACCCACACGCGGCGCATCTTCTCCTCATGCCGGCTCTGAGAAAAAGCCGGTCCACTGCTGCTGGCGATGTCAATCTGGATGGGGCCGCCATGGGTGTGTGCCTCCTCTTTCGAGGAACGAAGACGTCGTACGCTCTCTTCTTGTGGCAAGACTTCACGTGACTCATCAGATTCGTCTGACTGCCATCATTCCCAATCTTCACCTCATTGCAGACTATACACATCCATCTCCCAGGGTCATCTGTCTTCTCATACAGCTGGATCCACTGCGAGTTGCCAGGCCTTTGTAGCATTGCCGCCTCCCTCACTCTTACATCGTGCTTCACTTCATCCTAGCCAGGGTGCCATGCAACCTTTTCCATTTTCTTCTTGTTGCCTCCCATGGCTCGACCACGTCGTCGCACATTTGTCACGGGTGCATGGAAGCTGTCATCGTCCATCAGCTTTGCTCGCCCAGCCCGCCTCGCCTCTGCCTTTGCCGCACGCGCTGCAGCTGCTGTCACCATCTCTGATAATGGTCGCTCCTCGGTCTCATCCTCTCCACCACTCTCGTCATCATCGTCATCATCCTCATCGTCATCCTCTGGGTTCCATGTCTGGTCTGCCCCATCATCTTTTGAGGCTACCTCCTCCTCCTCCTCCCTTGCTCGTTTCTGGCCCCTACCCGTCCCCTCTCCATCTGGCCCACCACCACGCCGCCCACCACCTCTCCTCCCTCTCCCACGCACCCCGCCTCTGCTTCCCCTTCCGGTCCCTCTTCTCCCAACCCCTCTCCACTCTCCACCACCAGCCACCGCAGTACCATTCCCTCCAACAGCACCTCTCCCTCCCTTGTCTCTCGTGCTCTCTATCCCACTGCTCTCACCCCTTTCCCTTTCTCACGATGAGGTGGGGCCCTACCACCCTCTGTGGCTTCCAACCAAGCATCAAACTGTGCTGCTGCATGTGCAACCTCCCCTGCAGGTGCTGCTGGCATGAACAACGCGATCAAGGCCTCATCAGCCTGCATCCCCTCTGAAATCCGTTTTCGTGTCTGTAGATACACCTAGCGCTTCTTCTCAACCATCTCTCTAACCTCGGTTGCTGCTTCAAACTCTAACGAGGCATCCGACTGATGTGATGATGTTCCCCCCTGCCCCTTCTTCCTCTCACGCTCTGCGATGAGGGAGGCTAGAATCAACTTCCTCTTCTTCTCAACCTGCCGCTTCCAATATCCATCAGTGAGCTTGAAAGACTCTAGCAATCTCGTCAGTGCTGGAATGCTCTCATCGTTGATGTCACACGTGGGCTCCTCTGGGTCTGCATCCTCCTTGCCGCTACCACTCTCCCCTGTGGCTGCTCCCCCACTACCACCTATGGCAACACTGTGTGCAACTACTCCTCGTCCATCCACGGCTCCGCTATGTGATGCTTCCCCGCCTCCCTCACCCAGCTCTTCCACCCTAGCCTCACGCTGCACGCTCGATCCCACGTGGAACGACTGCATGCCTATGCTAATTGTTACTCTCTTGTCCCCATATCGTGTTTCGAGGACAGGTGTGCCCTCTGCTCCCCCTGAATCTGGCAATGTTCCACCGTCCCCATCGTTGCGCAGCTCCCCTTCCGCTGCTATAGCGTCTACCACCTTCTCAATCGTTCCTGGCGATGCCTCGGGTGAAAGAATGACATCGGCACGCTACCTCCCTGACGCGCCTAGTCGTGTTGCTGCAGTCTGCAGATATGTGCCTGGTGTTGCTGAACATGCTAGTAAGGATGGGCCTCCTACGGTGGTAGCTGCCCCCACCCTTCGAGAACTACCTGCTGTAGATGATGTTGCTGCTGTTACGTTGACCGACTTGCCTTGCTGGGAAGTGCAGACTGAGACGCCGCTGCTGTTGCGACAGCTGCACCACCACTACCTGGGGATGCAAGGGCTGCAGCAACGGCCAATGACGCCCTGGCAATAGAAGCAGCAGTGCCGGCACTGGCAGTGGCGCGTGGCGCAGGCGGTCTGGACCCAATTTCTCTTGCTGTCGATGCTGTCGGTGATCCCGGGCGTTTGTTCACAGCAAACCATCCAAAAAGGCCGGCACTCCTAGTGCCATCCTTCTTCCCCTTGTTTTTGTCCATGTTGCTACTTGCTGCTGCTGGCTGTTGACGGTTGCTTTTGCTGTGTGATTATGTGTGCGTGTGAGCGTGTGTGCATGTGCGTGTGCATGTGCGTGTGCGTGTGCGTGTGCGTGTGCATGTGTGTGTGCGTGTGCGTGTGCCTGTGCGTGTGCGTGTGTGTGTGCGTTTGCGTGCGTGTGCGTGTGCGTGTGCGTGTGCGTGTGTGTGTGCGTGTGCGTGTGCGTGTATGTGGGCTGAGGGCCGAGGGCTGAGGGCCGAGGGCCGAGAGCCGATTGCTGATGGGTGAGGGCTGCTGCTCCTACTTTCAAACCTGTCGCTGCACCTGTTGCAGCACCTCTTGTGGGCTGCTGTGGGCTGCTGTGGGCCGTTGTAGGCTCATGAGAAGGACTGGCCGCTCCTAAAAAATTCGCGATTAATCACTTGGCCCCAGTGGGCCAAAAAATGAGGGGGAATGCCGGCCTGGAAGTTGGAAGAAAATCCGGCATAGATCAGTTGGCCCCAGTGGGCCAAAAACGTTGTGTACTTGCCTCTTGGGAACCTGTCCGCCTCTCCCCGTCCACCTACCACACCCCTGGAGCCCCCCATCTTGGCTGCCCAATGTGTCACCCGGAGGTGTGTGTGCTGTCTCCCAGTCAGGAATGTAGGCTGGAGGGTGTTGGACTTGCAGATCTGGTGTGCTCTGGCTTGAGAGAGAGCCCCCAAAGTTGCAGGATTCCAAGTGTGAAAACTTGGAAGTGTAGGAGCAACAATTGGGAAAGTAACCGAGAGCGCTGTAAGTGGTGTGCGCAGGAGATATCGCCGATATCGGTAGCGATATCGGCGATATCGCTACCCGATATCGCCGCTATCGCTGCTGATATCGGCGATATCGCCGATATCTGCCAACAGGCCCAACGAGCCTGTTTGGCGACCGATATCGGCCGATATTGGCGGCCAGGTGGCCTTTGCCACCCGGTAGCCAGAAGGCCAATATCTATATCGGTATCGATATCGGAGCGATATCGATACCGATATGGATATCGATGTTTCGATATCGATATTGGCAATGTTTGTCGAAACGATATTGAAAATGCACCACCCTACTTGGTGTCACTCTGTATTTGGTGGATGATCAGTACAAGCTACAGAGGGCGACGTTGAACTTTCTCTCTGTGCCTAAGAGGCACACAGGCAAGTACTTGGACCAGGCATTACACTGGGTGGTGGTGGATGAGTGGGAATTTGAGGGCAAGGTGCGGTCGGTGATGTTTGACAACGCATCCAACAACAAGGCCATGGCGCGGGAGCTTGTGGCCTTGTACCCTGACGAGTTTGATGCTCAGTGGTTCTTTGGCTTCTTCTGCCATGTCTTGAAGGTGGCAGTACAAAAGATGTCGGAAAGCAACCCAGATGTCATGGTGGTGCTGGGGCGTGTCAGGCGGATCATTGACACACTCCGGCGTTCACCGAACCTTACTGAGGAATGGCGGTAGCTGAGGGCAGGGGATGGAGAGAAGCTGGTCTTAGACACACCAACGCGTTGGGGCAGCACCTAAGCGATGTTGAAGGCCTTCTAGAACATTGAGGTGACACGGGACAAGTGGATGGAGGGGTGGATGAGCGAGAAGAAGAGGCCGTTTCAGCTTGACCGTCGGGAGCAGGCGGCTCTCGACTGTTTGGTCAAGTTGCAGAAGCCATTTGACTTGGTCAGCACGAAGATGGAGTCAGACAAATTGCCAACCCTCCACCAGGTGCTTCCGTATTACCATGGTTTGCGTGAGATGTTGGCCACCCTGCGTGCTGCGACTACAACGCCCAAGACACTCCATCCTTGCATTGACGCAGCAGACTGTGTGCTGTCAGAATACTCCGACAACAAGAGAGTGACAGACGTGAACTGGTGCGCTGTTTTGCTAAACCCAGCCAAGGACATGGAGCACTTTTCTAAGTTGAAGGGGGTGGAGCGGGAGGACATCATGACGACGATGCAACGATTTGCTCGTGTGGCAGACAAGTACCTCGCCGAGGGAACGAGGGTGCGTGCTAAACGGAGGAGGAAAGCGCAAGAATAGGTGACTACAAGGAGCGGCAGTGCAACTGTGCCTGGGGATGTCGGCAGAGAGGAGGTGCCAGCATGGGAGGCCAACCCTTTTGGTGAGGGGACCGCACGTGGAGGCACAGGATAGGACGAGGACCAAGTGGAGGTTGACGAGTACAGCATGAGACACAAGAAAGAGCCCCCGACGCCGAAGCCAGTGGACTCATAGAAGATGGAGATACTGGCGATTGACTGCCCTGGTCTCCGACAGCATGCTCTTGACATCGCCGTAGTGCCAGCATCATCTGCATCATGCGAGCGGGTGCTCTCCCAAAGTAAAGAGGTCATTGGTGATTGCCTCCACTGCTGTCCTGCCACATGCTCAGGGTGCTGATGACCATGAAGTCGTGGTATCCCATCTTCCCTGTTGGATACAAGGGTGTGGTTTCTGATCCACCACCACAGCACTAGCAGGTGCCTTCTTGAGCGATGTCCCGCAGGTGTCTGTTTAGCGTCCATTAACACTGTGCAGTTCTTTTGCATTGAGATGTAGCGGTCCTGGCCGTAGGGCCTTGCCCGAGAACCCACTGTCGTTTCTTGTGTGCCGATGGCGGTGGCGTGAAGGACAATGACATCCTCCCCACCTGTTTCCATGTTTTAGCGGTCCTGGCCGTAGGGCCTTGCCCGAGAACCCAGAGATTGGTGTTTCCTTTTGCTCTTTTGCAGTGGCGCGCAGGACTGTGGCATCCTCCCCACCACTACATGCATGTCCAATGCACCGCCCCCTCCACCATTCCTTCGCACACCCTCCCTCCCTCTCTCCCTCATTTGCTTTCCCTCTCTCCCTCACTCCCTCCCTCCCCCCCTCCCTTCTCTCCCCTCCCTCCCTCCACCCGTTCCTCCCCT
>SZWC01023308.1:7292-27662 GCA_023375785.1 Penium margaritaceum | reverse complement strand
CGCAGACGGAAGAACTCAAAAACTCCACCAAGTGCACATGCGTGGAGTTAGGAGGAGCTGCTCACAACTACAACATGTGTGTTTGTGTGCATGTGTGTGTGTGTGTGTGTGTGTGTGTGTGTGTGTGTGTGTGTTTGGTGTGTGTTGCGTTTTTCTTCATGTGTGGATAATGTGTTTGTTGCAAGTTAGTTGGTGCAGGTGGAGGCTCTAGTGCCAGAGGGCGTCGTGCGCCTCGGGCGGCGTAGTGAAGGCCGTGCAGGCGTGGTCAGCATCCAGTGCGAGGACAACCGCGTTAAGTGAGTGACCCGGTCCAGCAGTGCTGTGTGTGTACAGAGAAAGGGCTGTGGGAGAAGTGGAAAGGAACTGTCAATGCGTAGCATTGGTGGGACGGTCTGGAGCTGTGGTGTCTATTGTATCTGACTTCTGCTGCATTGAGAACTGCGTACAAGGCTGATGGGTGGGTGATGTTCTTTTCTTGGGTGACCTTTTTGTTGGTGGGTGACTTCTCTTCCTAGGGTGATGTTTGTTTTTGGCTGTGATGTGCATGAGGTCCATTACTGCGCAATTGTCCCATGATCTGCCCCATGCAGAGAGGCTGGATGTGTGCTGAAGCCATTCCGTATCCTGATTGCTGTCCGTGCAGATACGAGGGCCTGCACCATGGGTCCAGCTTCATTGAGCACATCCAATTCCTCAAACAAGTCCGGTCAGCCAGACGACGCCGTCAGGGGAAAGCAGTTGCCAGAGATGAGGGGACGGATGACTCTTTCACTGCCCAGGCCGCAGGACTGGAAGAGGGTATGATGGCTGTTGCAGTGGGAGTTGCTGCACACAGATCCATTGACCTTGGCCGGCCCGTGTCAATCAAAGAGGTGCTGGAAGACTTGTGAATACGAGTGTCATTCCAGGACCGATCATTTGGTTCATTGCTTTCTCTACATCTGAGCTCAAGTCCAATGTCGAACAGAAGGATGGTGGAAATTGATGATGTATTTGACAGCTTTCCCTTAATTCAGTTCGACCAAGGCTTGAACAGAGTATGTGATTTTTCCCTCCAAGGCTCTATTTTCAAGTCCTCGAGGGTGACGTGTAGTTTGCAGTCAGGTTGTGCGTCCTTGTAATGTTATGCTGACTTGGGAGTCCTTTTTGGTATACAAATATCTTTAGTTACAAAGAAGTAGCCGCCACATCGGGGCAGCATGACGGGAGGAAGAAACAGCAAGATCAGTCCACCTTATCATCACAGATATTGTACCACAGAGATGGAAGAACATAGCCCCCACATGGATGTAAATGGATGCATTCATTCTGTCTATCATGCTGCATCATGCAAGCCATGCACAATCCCAAAAGCACACAACATGTCATGGTGAGCACGGATGCTAGTAATGAAAATGTTTGGCAACGACCCTGTGCTCCCATGCCACCTTAAAGACAACATCTACAGGCCAGACCGTCGCTCCTGCCACCCCGGCAGTGCCTGCTGCTACTGTGCTGCAGCTCTAACCCTAGTCACCGTCGTCGCGTCATGTGCCCAGTCTGACCACATCATCCAGCAGCTCACCTGCCACATCGTCCTCCCCTCTCATAGACACTATTCCGTCCGCCTCGATCCCTTCCTCTTTGGCCTCGTCCATCCTAGTCACGCCCATTATGGCTGATCCACGTGTCTCTTCTCCCGTTCATGTGGCTGATCCACCTCAGACAGCCACCTTGAGTCTTGCTCCTGTCTCCCCTTTCATCCAAATTGGGCGCCTTCACGCACTCCCTCACCGCTCTAGCGCCTCTATTGCCTTTGCACGTCCTGCTCAGCCTCAAGGTGAGCAGTCCCCTGTCCTCCCCACTGGCATGGACGCGCTAGGCTTAGCGAGTGTCACGCCATGGCGGCCGCCACGACCTTACCGTCTCAACCGACTGTGGTACGTCAAGCGCGCACAGCCTTCGATGCTCAGCTGTGGGAGGCTGCAATGCATGATGAGCTGAACACCCTTCATGACCATGTTGCTTATGACCTGGGTGATCTACCATAGGGACGCAAGACCATCGATGCCCGTTGGGTCTTTCGGCGAAAGTACAAGCCCAACGGTGCACTGGATAAATGCAAGGCGAGACTCATAGCAAAGGGGTTCTCCCAAGTCCTAGGAATAGATTTTGACGAGATGCTTGCACCAATCGGGCGATACACTACAGCCAGAGCACTGTTGAGCCTTGTGGCCCACCATGACTAGGAGCTGGAATAGATGGATGCAAACAACGCGTTCCTACACGAGCAGTCGAATGAGGAGATTTACATGGTGCAGATTCTCTGATGGCAAGGACCGAGTCTGGCAACTACGCAAGGCCCTCTATGGCCTAAAATAGTCACCTCGGTGCTGGAAACAGGAGATCATAGCCACTCTTGAGAAAGGTGGTTACCAACGCAGTAAGGTTGATCCATCACTCCTTGTCACCCCGCCTTCTATCCCATTCGTGGCTGTCCTTGTCTATATGGACGACTTGCTGATAGCCTCATCCAGCCAGAGTGCCATCAATTCAGTGAATACACTCTTGCAAATCACGTACAAGATGAAAGACCTAGGACCCGCTCGTGTCTTCTTGGGCATCGAGCTTGAGCGCAATCGCTCTCGTCGCACTCTTCACGTCCACTAGGGTGCATATGTCCGTAGCCCGGAGAAGTGCTTCGCCTTCATGCTTGAGTCCACACCCACAGCATCGACGCATATGACCCCAGCTTGGCAGAGGTTGCTGAAGATACTGGATGTGTCTAAGCTGGGGGAGGCTATTGATGTGACGGACTACCTTCGAATCATCTGGTCGCTCATGTACCTAGTGACGACGACTTGGGCGGATGTTTCCTTCTCTGTGAACTTTCTGACACAATTCTCCTAGTGTCTTAGGGCACAACACACGGAGGTTACCTTGCATGTCGGTAGGTACGTCCTCTCCATTGCCCGGACTGGACTTTGTTATCGGCACAACCGTCAGTGGTGGTTGATGGATACACTGACAACGACTAGGCCCATGACACCGATGCTCACAGCCATATAGGCTGTATCTTCCTTGCTAGTGGGACCATCGTGTCATGGAAGAGGGACAAGCAGGAATGTGTGGCATGCAACTCTAGTGAGGTAGAGTATATCTCTGAGCATACGATTCCAGCGCGTGGAGACACCATTACGTTGGGATGTGCAGGGAGCAGAAGTCTCCAGACACACTTCACGGGACTTGAGAAGATGGGTGGTGGATACAAGGAACTCACCGCCACGATCGCTACAAAAGACGCGCAAGGACTGTTAACAGGCACGCTCAGCCTGAACAAGCCAGAACTTAACGATTGACAAGATGTCGCTCTTCTGACAAAGAGCGAACACCCAACGGAAGCGAGAGAAGTCATTTGTGAGACACAAGATATAGCGATCAACGTTGTCCATGAGGTCATGGGACAAAGGGCCCATGACGTTTGCACGAGCACAATCAAGAGGATGAGCTGACTGAGACACAGGGGGAGAAAAAGGCCAGCGATGCAATTTCCCTTGAGCGTAGTCAAGACACTCAGTAGGGCAAGGGGAAGGAAAGGTGGAGCGTGCGACACCAATACCAGGCTAGAGGCAAAGAATGCTGTGAATGGCATCCATGTGGATATGACCAAGGAGATGATGCAAGAGGTGTACAAGGTCAGGCAAAGGAGAAGGGGCAATATGGACAAGAACAGTGCCAGATGTAGGGGCGGAGGAGGCATGCAAGGGCACACGATAGAGCTTATAACAATTCACGTCATGCAAGACAACACGCCCAGAGGGACGAAGACACACAGTGCCTACACCGTGACTGGCAGCAACTTTTATGCCTTGATCATCCAGAGACGGCTCCGATAGCAGGCTTTACTCCAAGGAAGGCACGCATAAGACTTCAGGCAAGTACAAGACACCACTGGGACCAACAAAGCGCACGATGTCAACACCCTGGACGGGGAGCAACTCCAGCTGTAAGCTCCTAGAGAACAACTAGCTAGAACCCAACAATTGTACGAGCTACTCGGTTGTCCGAATGACAAACCAAAAGAAGCACATGTGTAAAATTTCTAGCCATTACATAATGAAGCTAAGAACAAGCAAGGGCAACATCATCAAGAAAATTGTCTCCTGGCTCTAGTCACCAAGAAAATTCCGTTGAGCATGTGAGGACATGCTTGCTGAGAGTAATGTAGTTGAAGCCACGTGGGATCTGTGGAGGGTTGGGCTACTTGTACACCAAAAAAAAGGATTTTCAGGATTGAAGAGTAGTAGTCTGTTGCGTCACCTTGTCAAGTGATGAGGCTGAGTGGCTTCCTTGTTTCACATGTATTTTGGGATGTTTTTTTCAACTCTTGTGTTCGTTCTTCACGTGGCTCCAGGAGTCACTCACTACGTGATGTTGTTAGCGTGACATGTTTCTAGTTTGGTATTTCTGGTGTAGTGTTATTTCCTTACACCCTCTCTGGCCAAATCTTATCGGTGGAAACATTTTCCTCTCAACATTGTTGTATGCACTAGAGGTAATTAAATTGTATTTTTCCACCCTTGATTATCACACCATGTGCTTTTGCACTTCTTATGGTATTGATCTCATGAATGTATAATCAAATGATTGTGTCATATCTTATGTTCTCAAGTGCTCCAAGCCATATCATGCTCTTCCCCCTTTCATCCCTCATACGTCTGTTCACCATGCTTGTTCAGTATCCTCTCACGTTTTATACCATTTTTGGTGTGACAAAAAAATCCCTCCAAATAATTTTCCACTAGATTTCAGCATCCAAGATTCACGGCATACTATCCATTTGATAGCAAAACTCACTATTTAAATTATCTGCCATGTGACTCGCTTCCTAACCGCATCCTATTGCCTGGATCCATATTGCAATCATGAAGCCCTTTCTAAGAAGTGGCATGGTTGGTACATTCCCTCTCATTATTGATTTGTCTTGTGTCGTTTGTATTCGCCGATCGTTTTAAGAGCAATGAGGCCCTTAACGTGAAATTGCTGCTTGTCACCAAGCATTCCTATCAACACAAGCTATAGGTCTTTCCATCTAGTGTAGATAAGTTCACCCAATGCTTCCAACTCTTGAGTTTCATGGATTCCACTGATATAATTTGACTCTTGTATCACTCTAAACATAAGGTAAGGATGCACAATGAAACCACAGTTCCCATGGTGGAAGTGCAAGGATAGCTCTGGTTATTGTTTGGATTTAGATTTGATGACCTAAATCCATGCACTTCACAATCTTTGTAGAAGTGAGTGTATTCAATGTCCATGGAATTCACAACACCTATCAACATGAAGAAATTTGGGAACATGCATACAATCCCTCTCCTCGCTCACAAGGAACGAAGTATGAGCATGTAGAAATAGAGAGTACCTTCGTATTATTGGCTCAAGTGGGTATGGATGCAACCCTGAGGACGATGAGACTTCACTGATTCATGTCGCCAGCTTTCTAAACTGGAAAATGAAAACTAATCATGAAGAGTGAGGTGTGCAAGAACTATGGTCAAGAGTAGAAAAAATGAGTCGCAATCATCTGCACTTAATATAAATATACAAATTTCACTTAGACTAGCAACTTTACAAAGTGCTACTGTAGCCTGTGATTGAGTCTTCTATCGCGTCCAAGAACACCCAAATCAGGGCAGAAACTTCCTTTCTACGATCATTTATGCCCAATCACAGCAAATTTTCACACCCGATCATGTGTGCACAACATTGAAACATACGGCGAGGATCCTTCCACGAAAACAGCATAGACAACTGTTAGTTTGTCCTGAAAGACATTGGTTAGAATCATGTTCACAGTTTTTTTATGAACACGACCACGGGAATTTCTCAGAAATTGGTCAATAAATGGATGCCCTGAACTTTGATGAAAATCCATTCTCTAAAACATTTTTTTTGGTTTTTTGTTTAACATATGATTTTTCATATGGTTACATAACTTGTGCTATTTGGATAGTTCGTGTTACGTTTGTATGTATGCTAATAACGATAAATTGCACCCAATCATGGAAATTTATAATGCACAAGTGTCCTGTTTTTCTGGCCGTCCTAACGACCAAGTATGAATGTTACATGGTCACAAGGATTTTCTTTCCGACGCTTGAGTGTCCCAACCCCTTTCCCTACGAAGTCCAAAATGTTTTGCGAGGGTGTATTGGATAGTGTATCTCAAGGGGGAGGGGGCAGTTCAATACACTTGTGTATCAATGCACTTACATATATTTTGGTGTGTATTCATATTACACTCTCCGATACACTCCTCCAATACTGGAAAAACACTCCAAGTGTGTTTTTTTTATACCAGCTACGCATCCCAATATACTCCCCAAATGCACTTAGGGGGTTGGGGGGAGGAGCTTGACATTCCCTCCCCCCAGATTCAAGAGTGTATTTGAGGGGTGTATTGGAGAGTGTATTGGGGGTTTGGGTTTTTCATACACTCGTGTATTATACAAAGATAAAGCATGGAAAATACAAAGTCTATTTTTTCTTTGTGTACCAACTATACATCCCAATACGCACCTCCAATACACGCAAAAGGGGTTTGGAGGGGGGGGGGGGGGCTCGATGTCCTCTCCCTCCCTCATGTTGTGAGTGTATTGATGGAATGTATTGGACAGTGTATGGGGGGATTGGTACTTTCATGTACTCGTGTACTCCGTAGAGATGAAGTATGGAAAATANGGGGTTTGGGGGGGGGGGGGGGGGCTCGATGTCCTCTCCCTCCCTCATGTTGTGAGTGTATTGATGGAATGTATTGGACAGTGTATGGGGGGATTGGTACTTTCATGTACTCGTGTACTCCGTAGAGATGAAGTATGGAAAATACACAAGTTTTTTTTGTTCTTTGTGTATCAGTTACACATCCTAATACACTCAGCCAATATATTCTGGAGGGTTCGGATGGAGGAGGCTCGATGTCCCCCCCGTCTCAAAGTCATGAGTGTATTGGGGGAGCATATTGGAGAATACATGGGGGGTTTTATATTTTCATGCACTTGTGTATTCTGTAGAGAAAAGTATGGAAAACACACAAATTTGTTTCCTCGTGTACCAGCTACACATCCCAATATGCTCCCCCAATACACTTAGGAGGTTTGGAGGGGAGGAGGGGGCTCAATGTCCCCCTCCCCTCCTCCAAAGTCAAGTGTACTGGAGGAGTGTATTGAAGAGTGTATTGGGGGACGAGTATTTTCATGCACTTGTGTGTGCTAAAGAGATATGGAAAATACACCAGTCCTTTTTTTCTTGGTATACCGTACTAGGACGTGAATTGACCAGTTTTTAAATTCTAGTCTTCTAATAAATGATGCACAGCGATTGGGAATTTGAAACAAACACAAATTAAGAGGGATTGGATTTGACACAAACACAAATTTGGAACTCCTGGTCTGGGCTCAGGTCTCAGAAGCGGCATGCAGCTCATGAATTTGAACTTCAGAGTTCAAAATTTCAAGCGGCACCTGCGGCGGTGCGCGAATGACCTTTGCCATCGACAATCTTCCCAGAGCTCCGGGCAGCACAAACACAGAGTCGAGGCTATCTCCGTGCATTTACTGTCTGACTTGCGCTAAGAGTTGAACACCTCCCTGTTGATAATTGCATGAGATATAATACAGATGCTTGCAAAATTTTCCACAAATACAAAACCCGGCGTAATAATTTGACACAAACAAAATAACTGTTTTTTAGACATTAAAAAATCAATAAATCAATTTACGTGTTAGTACGGTACCAGGTGCACATCCCAATACACTCCCCTGATAAACTTAGGGATTTGAAGGGGGGAATGCTCAACGTCCCCCCCATAAGTTGCGACTGCATTGGGATAGTGTATTGAGATATATAGCTGGTACACGAAGAAAAAAAGGATTTGTGTATGTTCCATACTCTATCTCCATGTAATACACTAGTGCATGTAAATACCAAACCCCAAATACACTATCCAACGCACCCCTCCAATGCACTCGCAACTTTGGAGGAGGAGAGGACAGATTTTGAGCCTCTCCTCCCTCCCAAACCCCCAAGTGTATTGGAGGAGTGTATTGGGATATGCAGCTTGTACATGAAGAAAAATAGTACTTGTGTATTTCAATACTTTTCTCTGCAGAATACACAAGTACATTGAAGTACCAACCCTCCAATACACTCTCCAATATAGCCCTCAGATACACTTAGGGGGTTTGGAGGACGGGGGAGGGAGCGAAGGGGGTCCATGTCCCCTCCCCCCTAAGTCATGAGTGTAATGGGAGGGTATATTAGAGAGTGTATTGGGGGGTTGGTGTTGTCATGCACTTGTGTATTCTACGAAGATGAAGTAAATAAAATACACAAGTTTGTTTTCTTGGTATACCAGCTACACATCCCAATACACTCCCCACATACAGTCAGGTGGTTTGGAAGGGGAGGGAGGCTTGATGTACTCCCCCTCCCTCCATCAAAGTTGCGAGTGTATTGGGAGGGTGTATTGGAGAGTGTATTGAGGGGTTGATATTTTCATGCACTTGTATATTCTATAGAGAAGACGGTATGGTAAATACACAAGTATTGTTTTTGGTGTACCAGTTACATATCCCAATACCCTTCCCCAATACACTCGGGGTTTAGGGAGGGGGGGGGGGGGGGGGGGGCTCGACGCCCCTCCCTCCTCCTCCAAATTCGAGAGTATATTACGAGAGTAAGTTGGAGAGACTATTTCGGGGTTAGTATTTTCATGCACTTGTGTATTCTACGAAGATGTAGTGTGGAAAAAACACAAGTCTTCTGACCAGCTACACATCCCAATACACTCCCCCAAAATACTTAGGGGGTTTGGGGGGGAGTGTGGCCCAACATCCATCCCCTCCCCCTCCAAATTTGCAAGTGCGTTGGGGGAGGGTTGTATCGGAGAGTGTATTGGGGAGGAGGGATTCAATATCCCTCCCCTCCAAGTTGTGGGTGTATTGGAGGGGGTGTATTGAAGAGTGTATTTGGGGTTGGTACTTCAATGCACCTGTGTATTCTGCAGAGGTAAAAAATACACAACTGTTTTTTTCTTCGTGTATCAGCTTCATAGCCCAGTACATTCCCCTAATACACTCGGGAAGTTTGGAGGGAGGGGGGGGGGGGCTCGACGTCCTGACCCAACATTGAGGTACGCCCATCGATGAATCTTTCCAAGAAACAAAGTCACCGCTGATGCCTATGAAAGAATAAGATAAATAATGTAACAGGCAAATCTAAAAAAAAAAAAAAAAAAACATAGGACATCAATACGCAACCATAAAGATAATACGTCGATTATGAGGTTCTTCACGCATTTATTGGACACTTTAAAATCAAATTGTTTACATTTATTTTTTTAACATACTACCACTTTGTTCACAAATGAAGTAATGGTCTTACAAGTTTATTCACCAAATAAAACTTCCAAGAAGTAAAGATACTACATGTGTTCAATACATACGTATGGTAGTGTATTAAAATGGCATGATTAACCATAACTTGCTTCGGTCATTAAAGTACACATGGTTTGAGCCGCCCATCATACCTTGCACGCCAGGCAACAGGATATTCTTTGATGGCGACCCGTCAGAGCGCCTTCCATGGCATAAACACCAGAAGAAGCTTTCTACGGTCAAAGAGGTCTCCCTGGATTTTGCTTTTTTGGCCTTGGTGCATCTTGAGCCATGTGGAGTCGTGTTTGGACTACTGAAGGTGGAGTATATTATAGCCTATTATTAGCAATGGAGTGGAGCTCCAATGTGGCCCGATAGATCCTTGGATTCACGAGTTGGGTTTGAACGAGTTATGAATCTAAGCATGAGCTTTCTGTTCGCCTCACACTATTATAATGGACTTCGGACAGAGTTGTGAAACAGTCACTTTTGTGAAGATAATAACAATATTCTGTGCTTGTTTTCGGACATGGACATGATCCAATGAGGTATGGTGCTACTCCTAAGCTTCCCAACATACCAAACCGCATACAATTTGGTTTAGAATAGCTCTTCCTACGTCCACTGAGGCGCGGCACACCAATCCAGCCGCTTAGTTAGCAGAGCCTGTAGTGTCCGCTCACTGAGGCTCCTTCACATATCAAGGATCCATCAAAATGCCTTTCAGGAGGCGCAGGCATCCCTTTACGATGTGGCGGCACACCCTGTGATTTTGGGGTGTACTTTGAGTTTGGTGATGGAGATTGAAAGGGTTCGAAACCTGTCCGCGGGCCTTCTCTTGGAATCTCGGCTGTCCGTGAGTAAAGAGTTATGCTACTGAGTCGCGGACTCCGAGCCAAGATTCTGCCCAAGTCCCCTAGTGACAACCTGTACTACTAGATCTAGAGGAAATATTTGCCAGATGACTCTGCAGTCATCCAGCGGATGTTTCTGCTGGAAAAGCCTTGTTACTCACGTCTCGTAGAATTTTTCGCCAAATGCCAATTTTGGTTAAGTTTTTTAGCCACGCTGCATACCCTAATTTGAGATATTGTACATTCCTTGTTATTCATTGAATTCAGGTTTTTCAAGTTGCACTGGATTTACCAACTTGACAGCCTTTAGTAACACCTAACCAATCTGGATTTAGAGCAATCCACAGGCCGCTAGAGTGAAATGCAAGGACTTTTTTCTTTCTAGCAGATTGGTGGCGCCTCTTGACATTGCGTCTGGGCATGCGGAGGGGCAATTTACATTACATATGACAACTCCTGCATTACACCTGCCAACCACCAAAATTCTGGGCAAGGCCAAATTTCTGACTACTCACTTAAATAAATTGGTTCAAAGATCTCAACCACTTCGAAAAATCCATCTGATTAAGATAGGATGCTTCATCACTTTCCAGTGATTGAACCAGGTTTTAATCAGTACCATTCATAGCAATGGACGCACGAGCTGAAGAACTCCCCCTTGTGGTGTAGGCTTGATCACTGACCATGGATCCTGTGGCATTTTATGCCTCACAGTGTAGACCAAGCTCCATGCAACTTGAATTGTGCATGTTCTTGGCCTCGGCCTTTGCTTTGGAACCGGCAAGCGTACACTTTGTGCCACGATGCATGATCACTATACTTCCATTTTCCACCATGTCCAGCACACAGTGACATTGGATCTTGATGTGCTTGGTCCTTCTGTGCAACACTGAGTTATAAGTGAGGCTGACAACGCTCATGTTCTCAAAATTTACTCTTGGATTCCTCTTTAAATTCCGAGATTCCTGCAGCACTCTCCATAGCCACGCAACATCTTTTGTGGCGTTCACAAGCATGATGTGCTCCACCTTTGTGCTACTTGGTGTCACGTGGTTGTGCTTCATGACTTTCCATGAGAGTGCCACACCAAGAAGCACCAAAGTGGACGTGGATGTTGAATTATTTTCATTGACTTGACCACATAAAATGTAGTCAGAGTAATAAAAACATTTCGAGGGAGCCATCCTGTGCTCCCTATCTAGGCACGAGCTGCACTTAGGTTGTCGCTATTAAAGCAGTAAAGAATCTGCTTTACCGCTTGCCAATGCAGTGGCCCTGGCTCAACAAGGTAGCGGGTCGATTGGTGCTTTGTGAAGGCTAGCTCATGACACATTGCAACCATTATATACAAAATCCTGTTGGCCTCATGCTGGTATGACACGCCTGCCATCACCTCCTTCTCTCCATTCATGATGTGGTCCAAGCTCGAGCTCATATCACATGTTGTGATCATGATCGTGCTGACTGGTGGAACTCCTCCATCTTGTATTGTTGCAGCACCTCTTCCACGTAATTTGAATTCGCCCATATTTAGAGTTTGCACCCTGCTGTCCTTGGCATGGTGACGCCAAAATAGTACTCAAGCTCGTCCATACCGACATCTTGACCTAACTGCAAAGCTACCCTTTGAGGTAGCTTTGCAACCTTTGAATGCCGCGTATCCACTGACACAAGTATGAGATCATCCACATAGAGAACAATTATATTGTAGAATCCCGTTTATGCAACATGGACATGCTGTGATATCCACGGCGATGCTCAAAGCCAAGCTTGGCCATGAAGAGATCCACTTTAAGATACCACATGAGTGGTACTTGCATCTGTTTGGAAAGGGCCCGACAAAGCCAGCACATGTTCCTAAATAGGGCATCCACCTGTTCCACCACTTACAAGTGGATCTCCATGTCTAGGTTGTTGTTGATGCATGCTGATTTCACGTCCACTTGTTCTCCTCACAGTTGTGTGATCCCCCCACCAAGAGGTCAATGCAGATGGATGTGAAATTAATGACTGGTACAAAGGCTGCATCATAGGTCTTTTTTTTCTGTTCATGTACCTCTTCCCCACCAGGTGCGCCTTGTACTGCTCAACATTTCCTCCATGGTAAGGTTTGTGTAGAAGGTCCATTTGGAGCTAATGATTATCTCTCCCTATAGATGTTTAATAGTTTATACGTATTATTCTACTCATGGGAGGAAAGCCCAGAATTCATAGTTCCCTCCCACTCAGCTTTTTACTTTTGCTGCAATACCTCACTGGCACTCTCCAATTCCTCTTACACAAAGAAGACTCATGCAAACACAGTCCAGATTCCCTTTGAGGCATCGCAGTAGTTTTTTAATCCCCCTTGTGCGTCCACTTCTCTAGGGATGCTACTGTTGGGGCAGATGCTTCTTCTCCTATCGTCCCCTTGATTTTTTTTTTGGCACTGCAAACCTGCATCCCCTTGCTTGGGGGTTTTCAAGACGCGGGCTCAATGAGGGCCTCCTCATAGAGCTTGAGTGATGTTGCTATATTGGAATCCTCTTCCAACTTGGATGATCTGAGAACTATTGTTCCTCCATCCACGAGAGAATTCGTATTGGCTGGAACTGTTTCTCGTACATCACCATCGTTCACATCCTCTGAAATTTCCCCTTTGATGAGTGGCAACCACTTCCCCCACTTGGAGAGCCCCGTATCCTTTGTGGTCCAATGACTGTCCTTGTCAAAATTGACTTCATCAAATTTCACGACGTACTGCCTCCAAGGGTCAAAGGGCTTTCTCCCACTCCTGCAGCAGAGAAAAATTCAACGGCAATTCCAAAGCTATAGCTGTCCCACCCGGATCATACCCGCACAAAACATGTGAAACATAGCTTAACATGCATAGGTGAGCCACCGTCAAATTCTTCTTGGTCTCTGCTACGTATGGATTTTTCCACATGTTGCACTCCCTTTCCTTTAGCTGTTTTGTTGGCTTCATGTTCGTGATATGCCCCACTGTCTATACCACCTCTTCCCAACGTTCGAAAGTGAGGTTAGTACTGCTCAACATGAAATGCACCTTGTTGAGAATGCTGCACTTCTCTTCTTTTTGCTGATGGAATTCTATTGTAATGAAAATGGCATGAGTTTTTTCCACATGATATCCTTGCTTTCAATCAGCTCAAGCGGCCTTGCACTTGTTTCTCTAGAATGAATTCACCTTGAACCTTGTTTTCTGTCCTGATTATGCCATAGACTCTTGCATGCATGATGACACGTAGCTCTTCCTCTTCGAGGAATAAGGGAAGAGCTTGTGGTTGTTCCTGAGTACGACAAAGTGGTAAGCTCCACAAATTGGGTTATCAAATGGTCTGTACAAGCATTTGTGCACCATATCCAACTTCTATGATGCACATGTTTCATCACATTTGAACTGTTGCTTTATCACCTCACCCAAAAAGGAATTACACACAGCCTCCCTGGCTGCTTCGATGCCCTTGACTTCAAGAACCGACACCACCTCACACTTTGCCGTGTATGTCATAGTTGATGGAGGAAAGTTACTGGCCAGGGTGCCACATGTTAAGTTCCTGAGAATCTGACAATCTGGCATTGGATCTCATGACAATTCAGGCCTGTGGAACATAGGAGGTGCGTGCATCCCTCTCTTTTTTTACGTGAAACCACCTCACCATCCCTATCCTTCCGGTTAAGAGCATCCTTCTTAATGAATAACACCTCAAGCCCCTTGTTGATAAGGCAACTCACAGGTAGCAGGTTTGTCCCAAAGTCTCAGGTTGCAGATAAGTGCAACCTGAGAAGAGGACGACACTAGTGAACAAGTCAACCACAACAAGTTGATGTTGTAACCTTCTACGACCCATGAGGCCCCACCTCTGGAGCTTCTATCCAGACCACCCTCTCTGTCTCAAATACCAACACCATCTCCAGATGCTAAGTGGCCATCTGAGCATGAATAAGATTGAAAGAACCAAAAAGTCCACTCATTCTGCGTCAAGGGGGATGTCATAAATGCCCAGAAATTTTCGTAATGCACTAAGATTGTTGGAAAATGATAATCTCAATATGGTTGATGCCCTTGGCGAAGCCACCTTTGCAATTGTTCCTCATTCTTATGACCGTTCTACCTGGAATCAAGTCATTCCAAACAAAGTGACACCTATCACGCTCACTAGGCTAGCGAGTAAGCCATTTGTACTGTTCTACCTATGTATACCAATGATATTCATTCCCTCGAGGTTAATCCAGAAGATTTCTATTCAACATGTTTCCCTTTGGTTCCACGGTTTTCACCATTGAGTCTCGGCTCTACAATGCCTTTCTCACTCATTGTTCTCCAACAACTCTCTTGCACTTAATTTCTCAGTCACTTTACTCATTTTCTGAATTTTATTATGAAATCCTGTCTATTTTGGCATCTATCTCAATGCCATCGGCTACCTTGCCCTCCGATCCTCTACATTGACCCCTACATTATGAGTTTCCACTTTCCAGCTAACTCCTTGCTCTCGAAATTTTCACTTCTGTCACTATGTTTCTTTCACATGCATTATGTTACTTCTACCTACATTTTCTCACTGCCGCTTCCACCATTTTCAACTTCAAACACTGAAAACTTGACAATCGCCGCGCCGAGTAGGATGTGATTATAGTCATGGAATTTCGTACCCATATGATGTTTTTAAGCCACTTGCTTCATTGAAGCTTGAATCTTCATGTGCATCTATCATGTCTTGTCCTAGATGTTGCACAAGTCCAACCATGAGATTCTGACTTCTTGTATGTTTCTTAACCTTTACAAGCTTGTTGGAGCTACAGGTGATTTTTTCTAAAAGCAGTGTAATGTATTTTACACGTAGCTTTGGAGGTCATGGGGTCATGTATGAGCATGGTGGATGGCAGTTTCACTGCGTTGTCCGTATCATGTGGCTCGCACTGAGTTTGGAGCAGTGGTTTGAGCATTTGATTGGTCCGCTTGGTGTACCTGTCCTTCTAAGAATGGAAGGATATCAACACTTGCTTCTGACTGCCGTACTGAGTCATCAGCTCCAGTCAAATTATTCTGGAAAACATTCCATCTCCGTTGGTTGCGATCGAGGAGGGGACGCCATGTAATCGAAGTATGTTGAGATACGGTTGAGCTGGTCCATCAACGGTGACTCATCATTTTTTATGAAGTGTGAGATTCTTGAAAAATGGGAAAGAACCATGAGAGTTGCAGAAAACCCTTCTGGTGTGACAGGCAAAAGCATCACAAAGTCCATGGAAATTTTGGACCGTGGCCCTTTCAGTACCACTATTGGTTGAAGAAAATCCCGGGAGTTGATCCCTCTCAACCTGTGCTGTTGGCAGAAGTTGCAAGTCTTTTAATGATTCCCGATGTTGGTTTGCATCTTGTCCCACAATTAGTTGTTTACGAGTTTTTTGGCAACTTGCCCTCACTGAAGTGTCAAGCTGGAGCATTGTCTAAGAACTCCTGCAATAACATTCTCAGAGTAATTTGTTGGTCGTACGGCTTAGTGAGTGAATTACCATTGCCACTATGGTGCATAAGACTGAAGTTTGGTATTTTTGTACCCACCAAAGTGTCTAGATCCCCTGGATATAGTCACGTGGGATATGTGTCTCGCTGAATCTGTAGTGCATTGATCTTGAGCATCAAGTTTAGTTGCTTACATGGAGAATCCACTGCATTTATTGTTTAACCACGGTGTATGGTGTCCTAGTCAAAGTTGGATTCAAGGAACTCCGTCCATTGAGTTTGTTGAAAATTCAGATTCAATTGAGTCATGAGATTTCCGAGTGTGTGGTGGCTAGAGCGGATGAGACATCGTCAATGTTCCAAGTAGCACAGCCATATTTTGGATGGATACTCGACCAAAATTTACTGATTTCATGCACCACGTAGTTTTTTTTTCCATTCCAGTAAGTTTTTGCAACATGCACACAAGCATTTGTTTCCCACCGTTGTTGTCTTGAAGGAATGAGATTTCCTAATCGGACTTGTCGGTGGCCATGATGTCATCCTCCGTTGGATCTGTCAATTGTGAGGTTGGCGCCAAGGTCACAACATTTTAAAACTATTTTCATGGTTCGTGTTTTCTATCACCTTAAATCCACTCTCTGGTTCTATGATTGAGGTAAGAGAGGTACAACCACTAGTGTACAAATGTTTTACATTTTGACGGTAGTAGTCGCCAAACCCCTTAAATATCTAAATCATTGGTGGGCATCAGCCAAACAGCGACTGTTGGCACCTCGTACGGATGTTCTCATTGGCTGCGTTAAGTTCCTTGACCTCAAGTTCCCGTACCACCTCCCGTTAAGTTCCATGGCCTCCTCTGTATTCTAACTCACAATTACCTCCCCTTACCTCTACTTCAGGTTATGGCCGCCTTTTTCATGAAGAGCATCTTGAGGCTCTTTTTCCGTAAGGTGCATCACTAACAGGGAGTTTGGCTCATAAGTGGGCATGTGGAACATGTCATGTACAGAATCTAGGACAATTTCCCCATCCAATGATTCAATGCAGGCATTGCCTTTTCCTGCCACCAACTCGGTCTCTTTCTTCCACTATCATACACTGCCATCAGGTGCCATATGTCAAAAGATCTGTCAAGTTGATGGACTTCCATCCCATGAAAGCTTTGTCCTTCCCAATTCTCCTTAGGTGTTCTGACTTCCTATCATGGAAATCGCATTTGTTGTGGAATTTGTTGGAAGTCCACAATGACGGTGGATAGGTCATAAGCCTCCCATTGGCACCATGCTTGGCACATTTCCCCATTTTGCCTCCTTCTCCACCTTGAGGATGGATGGCGCAGGCAAAAAGTTGATGTCGTCCCTCCCTCTTGTCCATCATGCAACAAGTACTAATTGTAGACATACAAAGAGATATGAGGGTATTAGATATCATTAGAGCGCCATCCACCGATGAAACTGATGATGGGACTCCAACCATTTGCAAAGGTCACAACATGGATCATAGCTTCCACCTGGTGGCATTGTACTTGGCAACAAGGGACTCAATCTTTTTTCAGATTTCCACGATATCATCTCCTTCATTTTCTTGAATGGTGAAGAGCTGCTTGAAGACATACAACTGATTCGAGATGCCGCTAAACTGGTTGGTATAGATTTTTTGCTTCCAGGCCTCCATAGCCTATGTGCATACTATGATGGATAAAAAACCAACAGCAATAAATCAGATGTGGTTTTGTTGTGCTTCTTATAATTGTCCACTTTGTCCAACATTGCAATGGCCGGAGGAGTCTTCAATTCACCCTTGACCAGCTCAAGTAACACTTCATTATTATGATGTACCTTAATTGTCAAAAAAGGGATGCCCATGTCACCTGAAGGGAGGTCCATTTTCCAACAAGGAAGCCAGATCTCCACAAATGGAAGCCCATTCCATCAAAATGGGAGACTGCATCAGCGCTCTCTTGTACGGTAGCATGAGTATGGAAGGGCTAGGGTCTTTCTAGGGCTGTAATTCCACACTCCTTTCTTGGATCCGGTGGATATTGCATCCTCAAGGTTACCTAGCTTCTACTAGATCACACTGCCAGTGTTTGGGATGGGAAATAGACACTAAAGGTGAATTGCGTGGAGTACAAGGATCATAGTTCAGAATGGGAAGAACTATCCGCACACAGTTTGCAATCTCAGAGACCCTCCTTTGGCCATAAAATCAACTCTTGGTCGAGCTCCTCGCCTTTACACAAGGGGCGGGAGGCGACGAGAATCACTCCTTTGGCTGTCTTTCTAAACACCGTCTCTGGCCCAGTCGACGTAAGGAGGCCCTCTCTGGTCAAGGATACCTCCAAAGTTCCTTCATTATTGACCTTTGTTCATCTACACCCCTCTGGAGTGAAACTTGGCTCAATGGCAGTGGAGTTCCTTCTCACCCATGATGGATACCCAGATTCCACCTGCCAGGTAACCAAATTTTGGGTAAGGCTAGCTTTGTAAACACTAACTCAAATTGAGAAATTCAAATCTCTATGATTTAAAGGAGACTGACAGGAATTCAATTCTGCAATCATATAAGGTGTTTTACCACTCCCTAGTGGACAACCCAGGAAAAAAGATCAACGGTACTGATGACAAGGGATAACGATTTCCAAGAAGCATTCCAAGTAGTCAACATGGAAGAAATGTGTGTCTCATTAAATAATTTCCTTCCGTTGATTTCCTTGTGTGACGACCCGAAATTACTAGAACACCGAAGCAGATTGTATATTTGGATATCAAAATCTTCATGAATTTTTTAAAGTTTAATGATCTTATCTGGTTGAGAGTTTTTACAAATAGCCTTGCCCATAGTTGGGGAGATTTAAGGATCGAATGTGGTGGCCGTCATGGGTGATAGATAGTCTACCATCAGTGACATAAAAATGCACCAAGGCCAAAGAGGAAATGACCAACGAGGAAATGACCAAAGAGACCTCCTTAAAAATGGCAAGCCTCTTCTTTACTTGCAAGAAAGGGAAGATAATGAGACATTTTCCATCATAGTGTATCATATTTTCTAGTGTAGAGAATATGGTAGACGGCTCCATTAAGGGTGTCCCAGTCTTAATCATGATCTCTGGGTCCAACACTCCTCATCTTTCTCTTCCATTGGTAGCTTGAATAATTAAGGGCTAGGAATTCTTCATGTTACATCCACATCCACTAGATCCAGCGGATGTCTACGGACCCACGTCCTTCAAATAACCCTAGCTCTATGAATATCATGTGGCCGCAATGTGCCATGACATTGGCCAAGAAATAGAGCATTGGTTTGAGTTTTGAGCGTTGACGGGACGGACTTCTCCCTGTGTAGATTGGAATGCTTATGCCTACCTTGATGAAAAGGGTCTGCTTGAGCTTGTCAATTGTACACAGATAACTCCTCCAGCCACTACAATGGCGGACGTGGAGAAGTACAAAGATGCAACATGAATGTGTTGGCATTGATGTTGGTGATGGTGTAGGTGTTGTGTCTACCTCAGCACATACACATCCAAGGATGCCCAGATGTTGCTAAGACCAGGGGAGAAACTCCAGTCTATCTACCAAGCCAACAATCGTGCCAATCGACTGTTTTCCTGCAAGCAACTTTTTTGTTTGTGAGTCAGTAAAGGCTACAATATTTCAAAGGTCATAGCCATCGGTGGGAGATTGAAACTTGGTTGTAACCAATAATTCTCCTCTTGGAATTGCCTTGTTTGAGTCCCATGATTACTTACTTTGGCGGCTGCCCTGTCTAGAAGCTCAATTCCTTCAGCGCACACATATCCAAGGATGCACGTATGTTGCCTAGGCCAGGAAAAAACTCAACTATATCTACCAGTCTAGTGATGTTGCTGATCAACTCCTGTGTATTAAGTGTATTTTCATCCTCTGAGCAAACGAAGGCAATGAAATCATGGAGATTCTACAACAGATTGAGTCGCTTGCTGGGTAACGCATAGCTATCAGGTGGGTGGGTTGATCCTAAAGTAACAAACAATCATCCTCTTGATAGCATTCCCAACTATTTTGAGTTATTCATTACCGATTTTGATATCTTGCCTGCCTACGAGCTGGAACTTCCAATTTTTCTCTGACTACATCCACACTGAATGGTTTTGTTGAAGTGGGAGAGAGTGGGACATCATGAAAGTCTTCCTCTGCCGTCCACCATCAAGGTGGATGGGGAGGAAGGAAAGAAAGGATGGGGCTCCAAGTGAGGTAAGAAGGAAGCTCATAAGGAGTGCTAAAATTGTGGCAAAGAAGGCCACTATACATGTGAGTGTCCAAAGAAGGAGCCAGAGCATCCATGGAGGGCTCGGAGGGAGGAGGATCAGCCGTTTGTTGTACGGGAGAAAATTGAATTGATGCATCTGGATGCCATTGTGATCTATTCTAGATCAAGGTTCCATACAGTATGAAATTGGGCAATGTGTTTCACCTAAGAAACGTCTGAACAGTGCATGATGGCAGCCAACAGTAAAACTGGGTCAACCGAGGATAAAGGCAACATCCGTATTGAGTCATTGGTAACCAGGAAATCCACCACGATCACAACACACAAGCAAGCACGCACGCACGCACGCATGCACACACGCGCATACACACACACA
>SZWC01023307.1:28244-39001 GCA_023375785.1 Penium margaritaceum | reverse complement strand
CACACACACACACACACACACACACACACACACACACACACACACACACACACACACACACACACATACATACATACATACATACATACATACATACATACATGCATACATGCATGCATGCATGCATACATGCATGCATACATACATACATACATACATACATACATGCATGCATACGTACAAACATACAAGTACGTTGGTGGAGGCAGAGGCAACAGGTGGCATAGAGGGCGCAGGTGAGAGGACGACAGGTACTGAATGACCCGAAGACAATGGAGGAAGAGACTCAATCGAAGGGAAATAGCCGAGGGGAGGATAGTGGTGCAGGAAATGAGCCATGCATAGAGAAGAACAGAAGGAGTGAAAGAAGGAGAGGAGGAGTTGGCCTCCGGCCGAAGCTCCAAGGGGAGAACAGTGGGCCAGTCAGATTGAGGAGGCCGAGAGCCTCCTCCAACCCGAGAGAGCAAAAGAAGAGGAGGAGAGGATGAGGGATTAGAGTGAGGATTTTCACGTTAAAAAAAGTGTTTATAGAAAAGAGCATCACGCGACATGACCACACGACAGTGCACAAGATCCCAAAAGTGCAAAACTTTGGAGAAAGAAGAAACCCTGAGAAATACACAAAGCCGGCTACACGGAGACACTTATTGTCTTGGTGGTCAGAAGGGAGCCAGACAGAGTTGACAAAGTCCTTTACTCGGGCAAGACGAAGTTTAGCACAACGACCCGTTGAGCGCTCAAAGAGTGACATGTCGAGGGAGAGGACTGTGATGAACATGGTTCCACACCCACGTCATGTAGGACATGGTTTCAAAGGCGAAGTGGTTTGACTGGCCACAGGAAGATGGAAGCGAGGGTGCGGTTCCAGCATTTAGACACGCTGTTTTTCTGCTGCGTGTAAGGGGTAGATGACTCCATGGAGACACAACAAATTTCAAGAAAACTCACCACCTTAATCCCAGCAAAAGACGTTTAAGGGACAGAGGCAGGCGCGCTTGGCCTTGGGGAGCCAGATCTCACGGACGTCAGTCACGTCACCCTTGTGACATAGGGCAAAGACCTAGCGATAGCGAGAGAAGAAATTAGTCAAGCAAAGGTCGTAGCGACCAAGACCGTCTAGAAATCCATGAGGCAAGGGATCCAAGAAATCAGCATGCCCAAGGTTAAGGGGATGAGAAGTGGTGGATTCAGCTGTTGTGAATGGAGAGCGGTGCCTCTTGCCACGAGCACAGTCCAGGCAGGTGGATGAGCAAGGGGGCACAAACATGGCGGATTCAAGGCCAACCACAGGTTGGAGGCAGAGGAGATGCAAAGGAACACAGAAGAGATCACCATAGTAAACACCACGGAGAACCACATGGCCAGAGGAGCAAACAAAGACAGTTCTAATGCTCTGGCTAGACGAGAATTCCATGACCTGGTTGTCAAGGGTGCTGACAGAGAGAAGGCTATCCTCTGGGTCCAGAACATGTAGAACGTCAGGGAGAAAAAGATCCCACCCAAGGCCAACAAAGCGCACTACATTGACACTTTAAACTGGCAGAAGTTGGCCTGAGCTTGTGCTAAAAAAGCAAACGGTTCCAAAAGAACCGAGAGAGATAAAGGACGACCAAAACCAGGTCATGTGGTAAGTAGCCCCGGAATCAATGATCTAGAAACTTTCACATACACGGGCAGAGGGTAGAACAAGACCGACAGCAACAATGTCGTAAGGAGGAACAAACGAAGGTTGACCAAGACAATGGGGATAATTGCAGAACTGCCACCTCAATCCACGGTCATCAGGCAATGCCCCCTCAACACAACTCGATGATGCACCACAAAGGGCTCCATCCGACTCATGATTAATGGAACGAGACTGGCCACTTACACCCTAATCTCCCTGAGGATGAAGCTAGAGGAGTTCCGTGAGGCGACGCTCAAGGACTCTCTCCTCATCGCCACGATCAAAATGACGGTCAGAGGAGTGTGCGTCATTGAAGAGTCCGTTGTCACGGGGCCAGGCAGGTGCAGTGTAGTGGATGGATGGGGATCCATAGTAGGTGGGACCTCAGGCCCGAGGCACCCAATCCCAAGAACCTGGCTGAGAGACAGCCGGCTGAAGAGGGATGATAGTGGTGCTAAAGATAGAGACAGAGGAAGAGGAAGATGACGACGGGGCCACGGTAGTGGCCGCTATAGTACTAGGAGAAGAGATGATGCCGGTGCGAGCCCAATGGACACGCATGGTGGATGTGAGACGTACATCATCAAAAGGTGCCGGACACTTCGGAACAGAGTGTCCAGAGGCACTGCAATTCCAGCACGTGGCTGCATCGGGCACAGAAGGTGTGTCAAAGGCTTTGCCACCGCGGCCACGGCCCTTGTCCCGGCCATGCCCTTTCCCACCTCCCCCGCTGCGTCGACTACCTTGAGTTCTGTGGGCCAAGGCAGTGGAGTTGGAGGAATATGTACAGGATGAGGAGGTGGAGGCTACAGAGGACAAGGTGGATGCAGTTTTGACGGTGGCAAGTGTGGCCAGGTGAAGGCGCTTGTTCTGCAAATTGCTCCATCATTCGGTGAGCGGAGCAGTTGTAATCTCATATAGTAGCCTAATGTCAGGGGGTGAATTGGCAAGGACGAGTGCAGCAGCAAGACGCTCGAATTCAGACTGGAAAAAACGGAAGTACAGGTCCGAGAGCTCTAGGATGAGACCAGTGACAATGGACAGACAAGAAGAGAGGGGATCGGGGGGCGCCATCCCTAAATCACGAAGGAGACACAGGCTGAGCACCCAATACTCATCAGTAGATTCGTCACTGTGCATACGCAGAGTGTTAAACTGCACAGTAAGAGCGCTCTGAGAAGTATGACCAATCACTGTTTTGCGATGCTGGATGAGGGCATAGGCATCTACAAATGAGCACGAGTGCCACGTGCTGGGCCAGCATTGTACGTACCAATATTGTATAACAACCCCTTTGGCCCAGAGTTGATGAGGGCACAAACAGCACATGCGGCCTCAGCAGGATAAGGGACAAAAGGAGGTTTGGCGGGAGAATAGCACTCCCACAGCATCTCCTCCTGCACTCAAGCGATGAAGCGAGTCTCCCAAGAAGAGAAAGTGAGTTTGGACGTGAACTATGGAGGAGCACTTTCAAAGTCAGAAGTGACACACTTTTCTCAGCGAGCAGAACAACAGCAATGGCAGGAACGGGGTGGAGACGCTCCATGACCAAGTTGGCCACTGTGGTGGCCAGTTCCTGTTAGGCCTCCATTCCATTTTGGAGGTCTTCCTCCACTCTATGTTGTGCAGTCTGGGCTCCGCTGAGAACGGCCTGGAGGGCCTCAATGGTCTCCTCGGGAGCTGGCATGGTACTAGAAGAGAAAAGAGATGAAAAAGGGGAATGTGCTACAGAGAGTTGATGAAAGGGGAGTGTAATGAGGGGTGCTCACCAAGCTAACAGTGTGGAAGCAAGGAGAAGAGTGGAGGCATCCTTGCTGAAGTGAGTAGGAAAAGATTACAACCCAAGCTGAAATGGCAACAAAGAGACAGAGGAGGCCTCTGACCATGGTCTCTGCCACTGCTACTGTCGCAGAGGTGACAAAAACAACAGCGGTTATGTGCTGAGTGAGATTTGGGGGACGCGCCAATAAGAGTTAGGACTGCTGCTACTATGTAGGTGCAAATGGAGCCGGCAACACTGGACGTCGCATTGGCTGTAGTGCTTACATATATGGCCACAGCATACGCTACCACAGTCACCTGTGTGGCGATGTTGGCGCCAGCAATGGCCGGAAGCGTCAGTGATGTTGCTTCCGCAGCATATGCCTCTGCTGCTCTCCCAACAGCTCTCATAGTTGGCTCTCTGGTGGCCTGTGCGGTGGCAGAGAAAGTTGCAGCTACACCAGCTGCTACATCAAGAACATCACCTGCCAAACTGATAGGATTTCTATGGACTGGCAGGACGGGCACAACGCTTGGAACCTCACGTGCTACCGATGGCTCGGCAGTGTCGGCAGCTGCAGGGCCATGAGTGGTGGCAGAGTCAGGGGGTGGAGAGGAGCCGGTGGGTTGCATACCTTCTAGCGGAGAGGGTGTGGATGGTAGGTCGTCAACTGGCGATTGATCTCGCGCTCTGTCGCCTCAGCCTCCTGTGCAAGATCTCCCCACTAATAGGCAGGATCCAGCATGCGCATCCACCATGGTGTGCCAGATTCGTTGCTCGGTAAGGGTGGATCAAGTGCTCACCACTCTTCCCACCCCTCATGTGCTGACAGCCTGGCCGCTGTACGTGGCAAGTCAAGCTCGTTGCCGAGGAGCCCATCAAGAGGAGGCAAATCCAGCGTGGTGATTGGGATGGCTGCAGTTACAACCGAGAATACACGACGCTGTGCACTCGAGGAGCCTGGTGGACAGAGACAGCTGCTTCTGTTGCATAATGATGTTGTCAACCAGAGTAGGGGCAGCAGCAACGAAAAGAGCTCCCAAGAGATAGCAATGACAAGGGACTCCATAGGGGGAGAGGAAGTGGGTGTGGTGGGTGTGATGCCGATGAGAGATACACCAGGGCACACAAGTGAGGTGCCGACCGATGGAGGTAGTCCCTCAGTTGTGTAACTCCATACGACTAAGCCGTGCGGAGAAGCGCTACTGCTGTTGCTGCTATGAACAGAGGGTGTCTAGCAACGAACCTGGTTGCGGCAGTGAGTGTAGCTGGGCCACGAGAGGTCAAGAGAATGACCAGTCCTCAAGTGAGATGCAGCCGCGACCACTACGGGGCCAAAGGGCGGCAAGATGTCGATGGATGTCAAGAGCGTGGTGACAAGATGTCGGCAGCGGGAGCAGCAGAGACAGATGTAATGCTGATGCGGCCTACGCTACACAAAGAGGGGGTGCGGCGGCTGCTACCGTCATAGACTACCCAAAACAGACTTAGGGAGTGGTGGCAGACACTGATGTCCAGCACGACGTGCTGCTTGCCGTGAGATAACCTAACGGTTGCCAGATTCCAGTGTCGCTAAGAGACGTGGAGATGCGGAGCCGGATGCAAACAGGGCGGAAGAGTGCTACAGTGAGTGGAGCAACCCATAAATTGTTGCATCTAGCAATAGACGGCGCAAGAGGTTGTCATTGTTGTACGTGTCGGGCCCGATGGTGCGGGCCACTGCTCCCCAACCACGACCCGTGGACCATGGAGCGTGAGGAAGGTTCCTCACTACTCTGATACCAGTTCTTACTAGCTGGGGTTACGGAGACAAGGGAGTGGAGAGAATTGAGAGAGTTGGAGAGTCTAACGAGCGACACACGCCATGGATATGTATCTGTTTGCCTTAGAACGAATGACACAACCAGGACAAAGTTCAAGGGTGGGGGAGCGAGAGTCCAAGCACCGCTGAGTGCACACCCACACCGAGCAACTGCTTGAGTGAGCATGCACCGCCACCCAGGGTCGAGCCCAACCTCTAGGAATTACCCAAAGGTGGCTTCTCACCAGTATACGGCCAGAGACCAACATTGTGGCTCCTAAAGGGTCAGCACCCAGAGTATCATGCATCTCCTCCAAACACCCATAGGCAAACAATAATGATGCAGCCAACAGCAATGAGAATGTAGTAGGCCTGGCATCTACCACATCCTAGCAAGATAATCATGAGTAGAACAACTGAGAAAATCTGGTTATGCCCGAAGGAATTCCTGGGGAGCTTGGTAGCTGCTTGATGAGACTGGTGTCATCCAGCCATGGCAATATTGAGCAATGGCTCCACAGGTCCAGCCATGATCATTCAATTTGTACATGTGTGTGTAGGCTTGTGTGATGAGACAAGAGGGCATAACAGATGTGAGCGGCCAGGAACTGGACAAGACTTCAACACTCCCCAATGACCTGCAAAGAAACAACCCATATGCATCAATGAGATGGCACACACAACAGTTTATAAGCATGCTAGTGTTTACAGACAGGTGGACACTAAGTGCACGTCACCCGAGGTCATGTGTACATGCAAGGCCGAAAGCATGGACTGCACACCTAAAGACATTTCAGTTCAGAGCTTTGGTGAGGTAACCAACCCTTTGTGACAGTGTGTCCATCCAAGCAACCCGAACAAAGCCGGCAGCCCGGCACTCACGAAAGAAGCAATGCTCAACATTAATGTGCTTGGTGCAAGAGTGGCGCATGCCATCATTTTCAACAATGGCCTTTGTGCTTTCATTGACACTTTGTAGGATGATGCAGTGAATGGAGACGTGCAATCGCTACAGCAAGCAACAGAGCCAAAAATGCTCCCACGTACCTAGGCCAAGAGCCACATACTCAACCTCTGCTCTGATGCGGGCTACACACCCTTTTTTATCACTCTTCCAAGAAATAGGAGTCCCACCAACCAGGGCTTTATACCCCGTTCTACTCCGTGCATGAGTGTCATGTGTCCAGTTGTACTGAATCCATCAACAATGACTGAGGGTTGTGAATGAAAGTACAGCCCAGTTCCTGGCGTGGAGAGTGCATAGCGTACCATGCATAGTGCGGCCTCAAGCTGACGCTCTCTGGGACACTAGGAGAACTGAGCAAGGAAATTCACAGCAAAGGCAACGTTAGAACAAGTGGTAGTGGAAATGTACATCCAGGAGCCGATGACCCTTAGTCAAATCCACTGGCTCCCCCCGTTTTAACACATCTAGGGACTTCTAGTGTTTGACCCACTAGGGTCATGGGGGTAGAGGCTAAAGGAACAGCTGTGAGAAAGGGTCCAAACCGCTAACCCAAGCTGCAGACGCATGCAGCCTGGTGGACGTGCAGTGTGCGGCGTGAGTGATCATGCTCTTGCTCCATGCCTTGAAAGACACGAGTTGGACCAAGATCCTTCATCTTGTATGCTAACTGCAAAAGAGTCTTTATAGACAGGACAGCTGTGGTGCTCCGAGAGGCAATCAAGAGCTCGTCCACATATACAAGGATAGCAACAAGAGATGCAGAGGGAGCACTAAGGAACAAATCAGGGTCAACATTGCCTCTCCGGAAACCCCCATTTCTCCAATGTGGCCGTGATCTCCTGGTTCTAGCAGCGTGGAGGCTGCTTGAGCCTATAGAGTGCCATTTACAGATGCCACACCGGGTTTGTCCCACCTGTGAACCCATGTGGTTGCACCATGTATATCTTCTTGTAAAGTCTGTCATGGAGAAGGGCATTGTTGACATCCATCTATTCTACCTCCCAATCGTGTTGGGAAACCATGGTGAGCAGAGTCTTGGCATTGGTGTAACGCCCCACTTGGGAAAATGTCTCATCAAAGAGAATTCTTTGGCCGTGAGTCAAACTTTGTATCGTTCGACAGTATTGTCTGGATTCAGCTGACGCCGGTACACCCACTTGGCTGTTACTACTTTCTTTCCTAACGGAAGATCCACAAACTCGTAGACACCATGGTTCTGAGAGCACAAAGCTCAGCTTGCATGGCCTGTTCCCATAGTGTGGAGTCTGAGACACTGTGGACGCCCTACAGTGTCAGTCGTTTAGTTAGGAGAGGAGGGAAATTAGCACTTGCAAAGCATGAGGCAACATACCCGATAACGGAGGAATAAAGAGCCAAGCAAAACTCCTGTTCAATGAGACAGTACCCTAGTGAGGTGCTGAGGTGCACCACGAACGCAACAATGGGCAAGGATGTGGTCGTCAGGTCGAGAGCACGCAAACCAGGTTCACCCGAGACGGCAGGTCTAGGGGCTCCCCCATAATATAGTGCAACTAGAGCAGGACTGGGGCCAGAGGGTGCAAAGGAACAAGAGGAGACTCACATGGAGGGAAATACCGTGGTGTCCGTTGTATTCGCATATTTTCTAGAATCGAATTAAGTGATAGTTTTCTTTGCCTATAATTTCTAGCCTAATAAATCTACCCTACTTCGTCCATGGGCATTTTTGTTGATTGTGTATTAGATAATGGCCAAATGTTAGTTAACTTCCATGGTCTGTCCCCTCAACCTCGAATCTCAAAACGTGAACTTCATAACGTTGTAGGGACGTCGCCCCCCCACCATCCTCAGCACGTCGCCCGACAGTCCTCCTGACGGTCAGGCGCCGCGAGGAGGACCACGTGCAATCCTGGCAAAACGTTCCGCGCGTAGTCCCATAGAGGCTGAGCTGCCCCTTCAACTAATTTACGTGGATAAGTCTCCACGTTGCCATCCTGATGCAACATGGCAGCGTGGAGTCTCATTTGTTTTGGACTGCTGCATTATGTAAGCATTTGAGTAATATTATTCTTGCATTTGTTGTGCTTTGTGCCGTTCCTGTACAGTTTACTGTGACCACTCGGCCGTGTCCATACTCGTGCAGATCCCTGAGGCAGGCGGCCCTGGTGACACCGGCGCGACGACAGGCGGCGGACTACCCGCCTGGAGCTGACCGACCACTGTTCCAGAGCCCCAGATGTCACCGGGACTCCTTGCTGTGCCTTCTACGTCTTGCAGGCGCCTTTCGGCGGACTGGGCATGAGGCCCATTTGCATGTTTTTGCATTGTATACTCGCTGTCAGTCGATGGATGCATGCATGTGACCAGTCGCTGCGTCCGTCTTTTGATTCTGCACGTCTAGGTTCAGACGGCGTAGGATTCTGACATGTGTGCGCAGAGTTACGGCCAAAACAGTGGTTTTGGGCCGGTTTTAGGACAGCTCTTGGACTGCCGCGTGCGACACCCGCCGTGCGCCGCGGCAGGTATTTATGCCCTGGACCTGTCAGTTGTCATTTCTCTCTGCATATGCTATATTGAAGCATTCTGACACTGTGCCTTGTGTCTCCTAGCCAAACCCTTGCCGTTGTGTGTACGACCTGTGACTGTCGTCACCGTCTGACCAGGCACTGACGCCCGGTCAACGGCTGTGTTGCTAGGAAGCTTCCACGCACNGCAGCTTCCGCGGAGCTGCCGCGCGCCACCGCGCAGCGGCAGAACAGTGACAAGAAAAAAAAAAAAAGAGGAAGTTGACGAGCTGACGTCAGCATTGTCGATTGCTGACGTCATCAAGTCGTGCTGACATCAGCAACCACTTGCTGACGTCAGCATTATACTTAGCCAAATTTTCACCCGGAAAGTGAAAAGTTGCCAGCGTTTCAAATGCCCGAGAAACGCAGACGGTTTTGAAATCCGGCAAACTTGACCTGTCGTCCCATAGTGAGCGGCGACATGAGTTCGCCCGACAACAAGGACAAGGGACCAGGTGATCCCTCCTCCTCTTCTTCAGGAGTATTGAGCCCTCGCTCGCAGGCCATTGAGGACCTGCGCAGCCAGTAGGAGGAGATGCGTCGTCTGCAGCGAGAGCAGACTGACACGATCCGCACGCTGACTGAGCTCCTACGCGCTCAGCCCACAGCTCCTCCGCAGATTTCTAAGGGAGCTGCCGGCGTTGCGGCCTCCACCCAACACTCGGCTCAGGTGCCCGTGACAGGTGCCCCGCCTGCTTCACCTCCTGGTGTGGTTTCCCCACCACCTGCGGACCTCCTTGATGACGAGCCATTCATGCCAGGCTTCGAGGATGACTCCCAGGAGCGGGAGATTCGTCTCCTACAGGAGCGCCTCCGTCAGCTGCAGACGGGTATCCGACCTCCACCCGTGTCCCCGATACGACCGTCACCTGACTTCCCCGGTGATCACCCCCTTCCAGGAGTCTTCCCCGTCTCTCGCCCTCCTCAGCCTGCGGTTTCTCTTCCCACGGAGCGGCAGCCAAAGGACTTTGAGGCACCACCTCCACGGTACATCAGCGAGGATGAATTTGACTGCTGGGAGATCCTGTTTCAGGTGTGGGCCACTTCTGAGGGAGTGTGGCTTTCCTACCACAGCCCATACCAGCCTACAGATCCAGCACAGGTGCTGACGGCAGCCAGGGCCATGCGAGGACTTCTCTACGCCATGCCACGCGAGACTGTCGTTGACTTCCGCCCCTTCCTCGGCGAGGCTGGCACAGGCACCGGAGCTCATCCGCGTGGAGGCTGGGATCGGCGTTGTCCCTACTGGCCGCAGAGACGCACGCCACGCGTGCGTCACACATTCGTGCTTTCCACTCGCTCCGTCAGGGACCAGCGGAGCCTGTGGCGGATTACTGGCGACGCGCCATGCGTATCTACACGCGTCTGGGGACCTCAGGGGGCACACAGCTGTGGGCACTTCGGACGATCATGCTCGGAGTTCGCCTGGAGTACACCGACATATTCACACGGTACAGCGACACTGCTCTCGAGCCTTTCTCAGCCACCCTGCAGTTGCTCCCTTGGGCCCACCAGCTTTTCTTCCAGGTGACGTCGGCCCGCGAGGTAGCAGTAGCATATCAGGAGACTTCCCTCGCTGCAGCAGTCCTTGCCTCACCACCATGTTCCCTCCTGGAGTCACCCTCATCTACCTCCATCACGACCTCATCTTCCTCCTCCTCTTCGACCCCGTCTACACCCACGCAGACGCAGGGCGTTGCCGCAGCCGCCCAGGGGAAGAAGAAGAATAGGAAGCGCGGATCGGGTCAGCAGCAGTCGTCATCCAGTGGTAGCAGTGGCCGTTCCGTGCACTACTACAACTGTGGAGGTGCCCATCGCTACACCGAGTGCCAGCAGCCGCTTGACTGGGAGCGCATCACTCGCGGACTTCAGGCTGCCCATGCTGCCCGCACGGCGTCCGGCACGTCGACCGCACACTCCTCTGGACGCGCGGCGATCACGACTGCAGTTGTTCCTGCATCCTCACCGGCGAGCAGCAGTGATCCAGACCCACGTGACCGCACCATCGCCGAGCT
>SZWC01023306.1:5308-22632 GCA_023375785.1 Penium margaritaceum | reverse complement strand
TGTTGGAACTTGAGGAGAGAGGGAGCCTTGGAGCAGCGAGCATGTGTGATTGGAAGGGCATCACTTGTGCTGAAGAATGGTTGTTCAATCACTCAAAATGATGGAGTACATATAGAGCTAGAGCTTGGGCAAGTCAGCCCTCTCACAAGCCACACCACTTAGCCATGGAGGCTAAGGCTCACACACTAGAGTCCATAATCTCACACAAGGGAGGAAATCAGCCTAGCAATCAGGCTGACCACTCACACACGACCTAGAGAGCTAGAGAATGCTCTCATGGCACACTCCTAGTGGTTACATAACCCACAAACCCATGGAGAATTGCCATGTGTCCATGGCTAGCACACAAGGATCTCACCTCACCTAAAAAGTAAGGAGAGGTACCTTTATCCTAGTCAGCACACTCTGACAAGGCAATCCTAAGACCAAGGACCTTTTTGGATATTTCTCCCATCAGGTCTTGATCCTGGACCTCTTGCCTTTTTCTTTTCTCAGGCTAAGGCATGGAGCCATCACCCATGCCCATCCAGACATCGACAGTCCATGATCCCCGAAACTTCGAAAATTCATACCTCCCAATCCGACCGTTGGATCGGCCTCAAACTTGGACCGTAGACATTTTACCACCTGATCTTTCCAATGGTGAAGTCAGATAGGCGATCGGAGCAGGCATCTGGTACTTTCCTGGAACTTACTCCTATGGACCTGAAACTGAGCCAGATGGCTCCTTTCCCAACAATCTCCCACTTTGCCGCAGTCAGAGTGGGCTGAGTCCACATGCCTTCATGCAGAACTGTTGCTTCTCACGTGTCACTGGCTTGGTGCAGAAATCAGCGACCTGCTTGCTGGTTGGAGTAAACTCCAGCTTGATAGCACCCTCCTGCACCATGTGCCTGATGAAATGATATGCGATGTCAATGTGCTTGGTGCGTGCATGGTGCTCAGGATTCTTGGCGAGTGCGATTGCGCTCTGGTTGTCGACGGGCACAGGAACTGGAACTGCTGCACTCCCACTCATCTCTGCCATGAGACGTTGGAGCCAAACTGCTTCCTTGGCTCCAAAGCTGAGAGATACGTACTCAGCTTCTGTACTCGAGGTCGCCACGACCACCTGCCGCTTGCTGCACCAGCTGATGGCTCCACCATTCATGAGGAACACATGTCCAGAGATGGACTTGCGCTCCTCGGGGTTTGAAGCCCAACCTGCGTCTGTGTAGCCGATGATGCTGTTGTCATTGCCGTTGTAGGTGATGCCGATCTTGATGGTTCCAGCAAGATAGCGGAAGATCCGCTTCACTGCCTTCTGGTGCTCTGGTCCGGGATTAGCCATGTGCTGGCTCACAGCACTCACAGCCTGTGCGAGGTCCGGCCTGGTTGCCACCATCAGGTACATGAGACTGCCGACGGCGCTCTGGTACTTCTGGCGTTCTGCTGCATTTGCTTCTCCATTGAAGCTCACGAGGTACCGCCGCGTCTCCAGCGGCGTGCCGATGGGTTTTGCTTCTGCCATGCCGAACCGCTGCAAAACATCCTTGATGTAGCGGCTCTGCTGCAGCGAGAGAGAGCGTGACTTGCGGTCACGCGTGATCTGGATACCGAGGAAGTATGATGCCTCCCCGAGATCAGACATCTGGAAGCGCTCCNATCACTTGTGCTGAAGAATGGTTGTTCAATCACTCAAAATAATGGAGTACATATAGAGCTAGAGCTTGGGCAAGTCAGCCCTCTCACAAGCCATACCACTTAGCCATGGAGGCTAAGGCTCACACACTAGAGTCCATAATCTCACACAAGGGAGGAAATCAGCCTAGCAATCAGGCTGACCACTCACACACGACCTAGAGACCTAGAGAATGCTCTCATGGAATACTCCTAGTGGTCACATAACCCACAAACCCATGGAGAATCGCCATGTGTCCATGGCTAGCACACAAGGATCTCACCTCACCTAAAAAGGAAGGAGAGGTACCTTTATCCTAGTCAGTACACTCTGACAGGGCAATCCTAAGACCAAGGACCTTTTTGGATGTTTTTCCCATCAGGTCTTGACCCTGGACCTCTTGCCTTTTTCTTTTCTCAGGCTAAGGCATGGAGCCATCGCCCATGGTCACCCGGATATGGACGGTCGATGACCCTAGAAACTACGAAAATTCATATCTCCCAATCCGACTGTTGGATCGGCCTCAAACCTGCACCGTAGACATTTTGCAACCTGATCTTTCCAATGGTGAAGTCCGATTGACGATCGGAGCAGGCATCTGGTACTTTCCTGGAACTTGCTCCTGTGGACCTGAAACTGAGCCGGATGGCTCCTTTCCCAACAAGGATATAGTGAAAGGAAGTGATTCTTATGAAGTGCTCAGTGTGGAATCTTGGCTTTGAGGGTGATATCATATCTTGGTTGCAATACCAAGAGCGGCTGGCGGGAACCATTGTGTCAGAACCCGTATTCTAGACCGTCGCCTTAGGTAGGTTGACATCTTCACCCATGCAGTTGACCGAAACACCTTCAGATGAGATGCGTTGGGTTTCTTTCCCGACCATGAATCTTCTGTGGTTTTCACTGGATTCTCCTTTCTCCGCTTCCGGAAGGCAATTGCTGGTGTGAGATTCAAGAGGTAGTAGGCCATTGTTGCTGCTTCAGCCCAAAAATGAGGTTGGAGCTTGGCTTGGAAGAGCATGTTTTGCACCATGCCGAGTAGGGTCAGGTTCATCCTCTCGGAAACGCTACTGTTTAGGGGGTTTGAAGGGGTGGTTTGCTCGTGGCGGTTGCCATGATGCTTGAGCCAAGGCTTGCATGCTTCGTACCAACCCGTGTTCTCACTTCTGAGCGTCTTTTACTTGGACGTTTGCCGCTCTTGGACGTTTGCCCCTCCTCCATGGCAACAAACTTGAGGAGCTTCTCCTTAACCTCTCCCTTTGTTTTGAGGAAATAGATCCACAACTTGCAGTTGTGGTGATGAATGAAGATCAGGAAGTACTTAATTCCTCCTGTTGGGAAAGGAGCCATCCGGCTCAATTTCAGGTCCACAAGAGCAAGTTCCAGGGAACTACCAAATGCATACTCCGATTGTCGATCCAACTTCACCATTGGAATGATCAGGTAGCAAAATTATCTACTGTCCAAGTTTCAAGTCCATCCAACAGTCGGATCGGGAGATATAAATTTTTGAAGTTTGTGGTGTCATCGACTGCCCACATCTGGGTGACCATGGAGGATGGCACCATGCCTTAGCCTTAGAAAAGAGAAAGACAAGAGGTCCATGGTCAAGACCTGATAAGAGAGATATCCAAAAAGGTTATATATTCTAGGGTTGCCTTGTCAGAGTGTACTGATTAGGAAAAAGGTGTTGGAACTTGAGGAGAGAGGGAGCCTTGGAGCAGCGAGCATGTGTGATTGGAAGGGCATCACTTGTGCTGAAGAATGGTTGTTCAGTCATTCAAAATGATGGAGTACATATAGAGCTAGAGCTTGGGCAAGTCAGCCCTCTCACAAGCCACACCACTTAGCCATGGAGGCTAAGGCTCACACACTAGAGTCCATAATCTCACACAAGGGAGGAAATCAGCCTAGCAATCAGGCTGACCACTCACACACGACCTAGAGAGCTAGAGAATGCTCTCATGGCACACTCCTAGTGGTTACATAACCCACAAACCCATGGAGAATTGCCATGTGTCCATGGCTAGCACACAAGGATCTCACCTCACCTAAAAAGTAAGGAGAGGTACCTTTATCCTAGTCAGCACACTCTGACAAGGCAATCCTAAGACCAAGGACCTTTTTGGATATTTCTCCCATCAGGTCTTGACCCTGGACCTCTTGCCTTTTTCTTTTCTCAGGCTAAGGCATGGAGCCATCACCCATGCCCACCCAGACATCGACGGTCCATGACCCCCGAAACTTCGAAAATTCATATCTCCCAATCCGACCGTTGGATCGGCCTCAAACTTGGACCGTAGACATTTTGCCACCTGATCTTTCNGGTCCGGGATTAGCCATGTGCTGGCTCACAGCGCTCACAGCCTGTGCGAGGTCCGGCCTGGTTGCCACCATCAGGTACATGAGACTGCCGACGGCGCTCTGGTACTTCTGGCGTTCTGCTGCATTTGCTTCTCCATTGAAGCTCACGAGGTACCGCCGCGTCTCCAGCGGCGTGCCGATGGGTTTTGCTTCTGCCATGCCGAACCGCTGCAAAACATCCTTGATGTAGCGGCTCTGCTGCAGCGAGAGAGAGCGTGACTTGCGGTCACGCGTGATCTGGATACCGAGGAAGTATGATGCCTCCCCGAGATCAGACATCTGGAAGCGCTCCTGCATGGCTTCCTTAAACTCCTGCAGTGCAGACATGCTGTTGGAGAGGAGGAGCATGTCATCCACATAGACAATGATGATGAGGATCTCATGCTCATGCTACCAGCGATACACGCTGTAGTCACACTCGCTGCGCTCAAACCCAATGCACTGCAACGCCGCATCCAAATTCTGGTTCCAAGCACGCGAAGCTTGCTTGAGGCCGTACAGCGACTTCTGCAGCTTAGAGACCAGGTGCTCCTGGCCATCCATGACGAACCCCTCCGGCTGCTCCATGTAGATCTCTTCCTCCAAGTCACCATTCAAGAATGCCGTCTTGACATCCATGTGGTGAACCTCGAAGTCCTCAGCTGCTGCATAAGAGAGGAGCGTGCGCACAGAGGCAAACTTTGCAACAGGGGCAAGAGTTTCTGTGTAGTCGATACCCTCGTGCTGCGAGTAGCCCTTGGCAACCAGCCTCGCCTTGTACTTTTCCAGGTTATCATCTGCTCTTCACTTCTTCTTAAAGACCCACTTGCACTTCATCACCTTACGTCCAGGTGGACGTTCAGTCAGCTCCCACGTGCCGTTCTCCAGCTGCGACTGTATCTCCTGCTGCACGGCTTGCGCCCAATCTGCTGCATCCGGTGCAGCCATGGCCTCCTTGTATGACGTTGGCTCATCTGAATCTGTTGCAACTGCGACGTTCATCTGTTCTAGTTTCTACAGCATCCAGAAATGGCCGCGCTCACCAGGCTTGTAACGCACCCTAAGAGGGTACCTGCGACCTGGTGCTGGAGCGTTAGCGGTTGGCTGGCGCGGTGCTGCTGGCACAACTGCTGCTGCTGGTGGTGCTACATCTCCCTCCTCTGCTTCTGCCGATGAGGTTGCTGTATCTGCAACATCAGACATGGGAGAGTAGAGTGATTCTCCCACTGTCACAGTAGAGGAAAAATTGGGAGAAACTGGGTCAAGAAGAATTTCTGCTCCAACCGTCTCGTCAGCTGCTGGTTCTGCTGCCTTTTCACACACGATGTAAGTGCCGATGACGTTGCTCTCGTTGAAGACGACATCCCTGGAGATGATGACGTGGCCTGTATCCCTCTCGTAGAGGCGATACGCCTTGCTTGCCACGTCGTAGCTAATCATCAGCACTTGCGCACTCTTCACGTCCTACTTTTGCCGCTTCTCTTTTGGCACGTGCATGTGCGCCAAGCTGCCAAACGCGCGAAGATGACCCACGCTCGGCTTCTTGCCGAACCACGCCTCGTACGGCGTCATCTGCTCCAGTGCCTTAGTTGGACTGCGGTTCTTGATGTAGACCGCAGTGCTCACGGCTTCAGCCCAGAAGTCGTAGGTCAGCCGGGCCGCGTGCAGCATGGAGCCCGCCGACTCCACAATGGTACGGTTGGCGCATTCTGCTACCCCATTCTGCTGCGGCGAGTACGGCGCGGTACGCTGCGCCTTGATGCCAGCTGCTGCGAGGTAGTCCTCGAACTCCTTGCTTAGGTATTCTCCACCGCGATCGCTGCGCAGGGCCTTGATCTTCTTGCCAGTCTGGTTCTCCACCATGGCTTTGAACGCCTTGAACCTGTCAAAGCATTGGTCCTTGGAGGAAAGGAAGTACACAGCAGTGTAACGGCTGAAATCATCAATGAAGGTGAGAAAATACCTAGAGCCTCCAAAGCTCTGGGTCTGCATCGGTCCGCACAAGTCCGTGTGGACCAGCTCCAACACCTCTTTTGCACGCTCCCCTGCTCGAGAGAACGCCTCGCGGTGTTGCTTCCCCTCCAAACAGCCGATGCATAACTGCTCCTCAAAGTTAGAGATGGTAGGCAGGTCACGCACCATCTGCTTTGCTTGAAGCTGCTGCAAGGCGCGCATGCCGATGTGGCCGTAGCGCGCATGCCAGATCTCACCATCTGTCGCCTGTACCACTGCTGCAAGGCTTTGCTCACGCGGGATCTTGGTCGCCCCCAGTAGGCGGTACATGTCGCCCTCCTTCACCGACTTGGCCAACTCCTCTCCTGTTTCCTTGTNACGCGCAGTCCTGTGTTGGTGAGAGAGGACACTGAGAGAAGGTTGAACGCAGCATCAGGCACATACAGCACGCCATGGAACACTCCCACTTCAATGCCACGCGGGGTCTCCAACCACATCTCCACAATCCCAATCCCCTCAGCATACACCACCCGATCATCACCCAAAGCAATCGGCCGAGGAGGAATGGAGAGCAGCTGTGTGAACCACTCCTTGTGGTGCGTCAGACTCTTGGTACACCGCGAGTCCTTGTACCACGCCAGATCTGCCTTTTCCTTCTGCGACATGTCAGACTTTGCCATGAAGAGGCGGTCGCGCACCTCCTTGGCGATGTTCATGTTGCCAAAATGGCGCACGCCAGTCTGGTTCTGCTGTTGTTGCTGCTGCTGGCGTTGCTGTGACTGCTGCTGCTGTTGCTGTGGAGATTGCTGCTTTTGCTACTGCTGCTGCTGCTGTTGCTCTTTCTGGTCCCTCTTGAACTTGAAGCACTCTTTCTTGTAGTGCCCCTCTTTCTGGCAATAGTGGCACTTGCCCTTTTTCTTGCCTCTCTGCTGCCCGGACTGCTGCTGCTGCTGGTTGCGTGAGCCCATGGCCATGAAAGCTGCTTCACTGCTGCTGCCGCCATTGCGCTTTGCTGCATTGCGACGCAATTCCACCGGCACCAGGTGTGTGCAGATGAAGTCGAGGTCGAGAGTTGGCTAGCACTCCAGCGTCTCTCGTACCGTGTCGTGCTGGTTGGGAGTCCCCTCAGCAAGAGGAGGATGAAGCGCGTCTCTTCCACAGGATTGCCGGCCGCTCTCAGCTGCTTCGCCAGCTCCCTTGCCCTGTCCAGATACGCCTCCATCCCTTCACCACCCTGCATTTTCAGCGCCATCATCTTTTCCTCCAAAAGCATGAGGAATGCAGGATCCTTGCTCTCATACTTCTTGCACAACGTGTCCCACCCCGCCTTGTCACTCACGTACTGAAGATGCGGGTTGGAGATGGTGTTAACAAGCAACCTGTAGGCCTGCCTGTCCTTCTTCTTCCACTCCTCGTACGTCGCTGGTACAGCTGCAGAAGAACCCGCATCAGCTGCACCCTTTTGCGGCGTCTTCCCCGCCACCACCTGCGCTGCGGTGATGCCTTTTGCCTGTGGAAATGGAGCCGGCTCGTCGCCGCTCACCACCTCCCACAAGCCCCTCTCCTCCAAAAGGAGGCGGGTACGGATCTTCCAAAACGTGAAGTTGGCGCATCCCTCTAGCCTCTCCAAAGGCTAGGCTGCTGTCACAACGCCAGCTGCTGCCATTTTTAGCCTTGGTGATGCTCAGCGCTGCCCTTGGATGGCGGCGCTACCCCTGCTTCTGCTGCTGCTTCTGCCAGAAATCTGTCTGACAGAAAATGGACTGTAGATGCCAGCAGATTGGGAATTGTGAAAAACTGAGCCCACCACTAGAAAATTCAGCTCAAAACCTTTCAGATCGACCCATAAAACAGGGTCATCAACAGGGGATTTTGAAAGATATGCTCTCTTGAAAACAGGGTATGCTTCTGCTCCTACTCCAACTCAGACCAGCCAGTTTGTAAACNTGTAAACAGCGTTTCTCCCAAACGAATCGATGGAATGCAAATGTTTTTGCACCAATGGAAAGCTTAGGAAAAATACTACAATTCGCATGTGCCACGTTTTAAATTTGACAAAGAAATGAGAGAGTTATGGTCATCACAAGGCGACAGTCTTACTCATAGAGAAGAGTGTAGCCCTGGCCGACCTCGTTTTGAGCATAACTCTCAATCCGACTGTTGGATCTTCGCGATTTTGGGCTCGTTGGAAAGCTTGTCTCTTTAACTTGAAGATCCTGTGGTCGATTGTAAAATCTGGTGAAGGTTTCACCCCAACCCGTCACTCTCAAAGTGACGGCCTGTGCTGGCTGGAAGTGGCAGAACTTGGCTCTGATACCAAATGTTGGAACTTGAGGAGAGAGGGAGCCTTAGAGCAGCGAGCATGTGTGATTGGAAGGACATCACTTGTGCTGAAGAATGGTTGTTCAGTCATTCAAAATGATGGAGTACATATAGAGCTAGAGCTTGGGCAAGTCAGCCCTCTCACAAGCCACACCACTTAGCCATGGAGGCTAAGGCTCACACACTAGAGTCCATAATCTCACACAAGGGAGGAAATCAGCCTAGCAATCAGGCTGACCACTCACACACGACCTAGAGAGCTAGAGAATGCTCTCATGGCACACTCCTAGTGGTCACATAACCCACAAACCCATGGAGAATCGCCATGTGTCCATGGCTAGCACACAAGGATCTCACCTCACCTAAAAAGTAAGGAGAGGTACCTTTATCCTAGTCAGCACACTCTGACAAGGCAATCCTAAGACCAAGGACCTTTTTGGATATTTCTCCCATCAGGTCTTGACCCTGGACCTCTTGCCTTTTTCTTTTCTCAGGCTAAGGCATGGAGCCATCACCCATGCCCATCCAGACATCGACGATCCATGATCCCCGAAACTTTGAAAATTCATATCTCCCAATCCGACCGTTGGATCGGCCTCAAACTTGGACCGTAGACATTTTACCACCTGATCTTTCCAATAGTGAAGTCGGATTGGCGATCGGAGCAGGCATCTGGTACTTTCCTGGAACTTGCTCATGTGGACCTGAAACTGAGCCGGATGGCTCCTTTCCCAACAAAAGGTACCTCTCCTTACTTTTTAGGTGAGGTGAGATCCTTCTGTGCTAGCCATGGACACATGGCGATTCTCCATGGGATTATGGGTTATGTAACCACTACGAGTGTACCATGAGAGCATTTTCTTGCTCTCTAGGTGGTGTCTGATTGGTCAGCCTGATTGCTAGACTGATTTCCTCTCTTGTGTAAGATTATGGACTGCAGTGTGTGAGCCTTAGCCTCCTTGGCTAAGTAGTGTGGCTTGTGAGAGGGCTTTCTTGTCCAACCTCTAGCTCTATGTGTATTTCAGAAATTGAGTGATACAAAAATCCATTCTTCAGTACAAGTGATGCCCTTCCAGTCCCACATGCTTGCTGCTCCAAGGCTCCCTCTCTCCTTTAATTCCAACACTTGATATAAGAGCCAAGTTCTGCCACTTCAACCAGTAGAGGCTATAACTTTCAGAATGACCGGTTGGGGTGAAACCTTGACCAAATTTGACAACCAACCACTTGATCTTCAAGTTCAAGAGACAACCTTTGCAAAAAGTCCAAGATCCGGAAAATTGAATGATTGCATTGAGAGTTATCCTCAAAACGAGGTCAGCGAGGGCTACACTCTTCTCTTTGAGTAAGACTTTCGCCTTGTGATGACCCCAACTCTTTCGTTTCTTTGTCAAACTTAAAACGTAGCACATACAAATTGAAGTATTTTTTCCCAAGCTTTCCATTAGTGCAAAAAAAATTGCATTCCATCTTTATGTTTGGGAGAAACGCTGTTTACAACACGGCTGGTATGAGGTATAGTAGGAGCAGAAGCATACCTTGTTTTCAAAAGGGCATATCTCTGAAAATCCCTTGTTGATGACCCTGTTTTAGGGTACGATCTGAAAGGTTTTGACCTGAAATTTCCAGTAGTTGGTTCAGTCTTTCAAAATTCTCAGTCAACTGGCCACTACGGTCCATTTTCCTTTGAGACAGATTTCTGGCAGAAGCAGCAGCAGAAGCAGGGATAGCGCCGTTACTCAAGGGCAGTGCTGAGCATCACCAAAGCTCAAAATGGCAGCACCAGGCGTGGTAAGAGTAGCTTAGCCCTTGGAGAGGCTGGAAGGACGCGCCTAGTTCACTTTTGGAAGATCTGTTCCCGTCTCCTTCTGGAGGAGAGGGGCTTGTAGGAGGTGGTGAGCGACGACGAGCGCGCTCTGCCTCCATAGGCAAAAGGCATCACCACAGCGGAGGTGTGGCGGGGAAAACGCCACAAAAAGGTGCAGGAGATGCAAGTTTATCTACAACTACAGCGGCAGAGTGAAAGAAAGACAAGCATGCCGAGAGGCTCCTTGTCAACACCATCTCCAACCTACATCTTCAGTATGTGAGAAAAAAGGATACTGCGAAAGAGGGGTGGGACACGTTGTGCAAGAAGCATTAGAGCGAGGATCCTACATTCCTCATGCTTTTAGAGGAGAAGATGATGGCTTTGAAAATATAGGGGGACACTACAAGAAAGTATGCTTCATATTCAAGAGGGACCAGAAGGAGCAGCAGCAGCAGTAGTAAAAGCAGCAATCTCCACAAAAACAGCAGCAGCTGTCATAGCAACGTCAGCAACAGCAACAATAGCAGAACGAGACTGGCGTACTCCATTTTTGCAACATGAACGTCGCCAAAGAGGTGCGGGACTGCCTCTTCATGGCGAAGTCTGACATGTCGCAGAAGGAAAAGGCGGATCTGGCATTGTACAAGGACTTAAGGTGTACCAAGAGACTAACGCACCTAAAAGAGTTCTTTACGCAGCTGCTCTGAATTCCCCCCCGACCGATTCCTTTTGGTGATGATTCGATGGTGTATGCTAAGGGGATTGGGATTGTGGAGATGTGGTTGGAGACCCCACGTGGCATTGAAGTGGGAGGGTTCCATGGCGTGCTATATGTACCTGATGTTGAGTTCAACCTTCCCTCAGTGTCCTCTTACACCAACACATCACTGTAAGTCATCTTTGACAACCACTATGGCTACATCCCCGAGAAGGAAACCATGGAGGAGTTGGCCAGGTCGGTGAAGGTCGGTGACATGTACCGCCTGCTAGGGGCAACCAAGATCCCGCCAAGCATAGACTTGCAGCAATGGTGTATGCCAGAAATGGCAAAATCTGGCATACTCGCTACGGCCACATCGACATGACTTGTAGCAACTTCAAACTAAGTAAATGGTGCGTGACTTACCCACCATCTCTAGCTTTGAGCAATAGTTGTGCATCGGCTGTTTGGAAGGGAAGTTGCATCGCGAGGTGTTCTTTGGAGAAGGAGAGCATGCAAAGGAGGCGCTGAAGCTAGTCCACACAGCCTTGTATGGCCCGATGCAGACCTAGAGCTTTGGAGGCTCTAGGTATTTTCTCACCTTCGTTGATGATTTCAGTCGTTACACTACTGTGTACTTCTTTCCCTCCAAGGACTTGTGCTTTGACAGGTTCAAAGAGTTCAAGGCCATGGTGGAGAACCAGTGTGGCACGAAAACCAAGGCGTTATACAACGACCGCGGTGGAGAGTATCTGAAGGAGTTCCAAGACTTCATCGTAGCAGCAGGCATCAAGATACAGTGCACCGCGCCATATTCCTTGTAGCAGAACGGCATAGCAAAACGCGTCAACCGCACCATCGTTGAGTCAGCGCGCTCCATGCTGCACGCGCCTCGGCTGACACACGATTTTGGGGTGTTCATCAAGAATCAGGGTCCAACCAAGGCCCTGGAGCATATGACACCGTACAAGGCGTGGTTTGGCAAGAAGCCGATCGTGGGTCATCTTCGCGCGTTTGGGAGCTTGGCACACATGCTCGTGCCAAAGGAGAAGCCACAAAAGTGGGACGTGAAGAGCGTACAGATGCTGATGATTGGCTACGACGTTGCAAGCAAGGCGTATCACCTCTACAAGAGGGATATAGGTCACGTCATCATCTCCAGGGATGTCGTCTTCAACGAGAGCAACGTCATTGGCATCAACAGTGTCTGTAAAGAGGCAACACAAACAGCAGCTGAAGAGGTAGTGGGAGCACATATCTTTCCTGACTCTCTCTCTCCTGATCCTTCCTCCACTGTGACAGTGGGAGAACCGGTCTAATTTTCCATGTCTGATATAGCAGATACAACTGCCTCTACGGCACAAGCATATGAAGAAGATGTACCATCATCAGTTGAAGCAGATGTGCTGCATCGCTTGAGCCGCCTGCCAACGCTCTAGCACCAGATCAGAGATACCCTCTCAGAGAGCGCTACAATCTTGGTGAGCGCGGACATTTTGGGATGCTCCAGAAACCAGACCAGATGAACGTCGTAGTTGCAACAGACTCTAATGTACCGACGTCGTACAAGGAGGCCATGGCATCACCAGATGCAGCACATTGGCCGCAAGCTGTCTGCAGGAGATACAGTCGCAGTTCAAGAAAAGTATGCGGGAGCTGACAAAGCGTCCTCCTGGACGTAAGGTGATCAAGTGCAAATGGGTGATCAAGAAGAAGCGGAGAGCAAGTGGCAACTTGCAAAACGAGGCTGGTTGCCAAGTGTTACTCACAACAGGAAGGGATCGACTACACAAAAACCTTTGCTCCTATTGCAAAGTTTGCCTCCGTGCGTATGGTCCTTTCCTATGCAGTAGCAGAGGACTTTGAGGTCCTGCACATGGACGTCAAGACGGCGTTCTTGAACAGTGACCTGGAAGAGGTGATTTACATGGAGCAGCGCAAGGACTTCGTCATGCATGGCCAGGAGCACCTTATTGGATCTCGAAGAGAGAGGGAGCCTTGAAGCAGTGAGCATGAAGGACTGGAAGGGCATCACTTATGCTGAACAATGGTTGTTAAATCACTCAAGATGATAGAGTATATATAGAGCTAGAGCTTGGGCAAGTCAGCCCTCTCACAAGCCACACCACGTAGCCATGGAGACTAAAGCTCACAAACTAGAGTCCATAATCTCACACAAGAGAGGAAACCAGCCTAGTAATCAGCCTCACCACTCACACACGACCTAAAGAGCTAGAAAATACTCTCATTGCACACTCTTAGTGATCACATAACCCACAATCCCATGGAGAATCGCCATGTGTCCATGGCTAGTACACAAGGATCTCACCTCACCTAAAAAGTAAGGAGAGGTACCTTTTTACTAGTCAGCACACTTTGACAAGGCAGCTCAAGAATCTGGGACCTTTTTGGATGTTTCTCCCATCAGGTCTTGACCCTGGATTTCTTGCCTTTTTCTTTTCTCAGGCTAAGGCATGGAGCCATCGCCCATGGTCACCCGGATATCGGCGATGAATGACCCCGGAAACTACGAAGATTCATATCTGCCAATCCGACTGTTGGATTGGCCTCAAACTAGGACTATAGACATTTTGCCACCTGATCTTTCCAATGATGAAATCCGATCGACGATCAGAGCAGGCATCTGGTAGTTTCCTTGCACTTGCTCCTGTGGACGTGAAACTGAGCTAGATGGCTCCTTTCCCAATAATCTCCCACTTTGCCACAGTCAGAGTGGGCTAAGTCCACATGCCTTCATGCAAAACTGCTGGTTCTCACGGGTCTCTAGCTTGGTGCACAAGTCAGCGACCTGCTTGCTGGTTGGAGTAAACTCCAGCTTGATAGCATCCTCTTGCACCATGTGCCTGATAAAATGATGTGCTATGTCAATGTGCTTGGTGCGTGCATGGTGCTCAGGATTCTTGGCGAGTGCGATTGCGCTCTGGTTGTTGACGTGTACAGGAAATGGAACTGCTGCACTCCCACTCATCTCTGCCGTGAGACGCTGAAGCCAAACTGCTTCCTTGGCCTCGAAGCTGAGAGAGATATATACCCAGCTTCCGTGCTTGAGGTAGCCACGACCACCTGCCGCTTGCTACCCAAGCTCATGGCTCCACCATTCATGAGGAAGACATGTCCAAAGATGGACTTACGGTCCTCATGGTTTGAAGCCCAATCTGCGTGTGTGTAGCCAATGATCTTGTTGTCGTTGCCGTTGTAAGTAATGCCGATGATGATGGTTCCAGCAAGGTAGCGGAAGATCGCTTCACTTCCTTCTGGTGCTCACGTCCGGAGATTGCCATGTACTGGCTCACAACGCTAACAGCCTGTGCGAGGTCCGGCCTGGTTGCCACCATCAGGTACATGATTTGCGGTCACGCTTGATCTGGATACCGAGGAAGTATGACGCCTCCCCGAGATCAGACATCTAGAAGTGCTCCAAAATGGCCTCCTTGAACTCCCGCACTGCAGACATGCTTTTGGAAAGGAGGAGCATGTCATCACATAAACGATGATGGTCAGTACCTCATGATGATGTGCTAGCGATAGACACTGTACTCACACTCACTCCGCTCAAAACCCATGCACTGCAACGCCGCATCCAACTTTTGGTTCCAAGAACGCGATGCTTACTTGAGGCCGTACAGCGACTTCTACATCTTGCCAACCAGGTGCTCTTGGCCATCCATGACGAATCCCTCTGGCTGCTCCATGTAAGTCTCCTACTCCAGGTCACCATTTAGGAACGCCGTCTTGATGTCCATGTGGTGGAACTCAAAGTCCTCTGCTCCTACATAGGAGCATACGTACTAAGGCAAACTTTGCAACAGGAGCGAAGGTTTTTGAATAGTCGATTCCTTCCTGTTGCGAGTAGCCCTTGGCGACCAGCCTGGCCTTGTACTTTTCCAGGTTGCCATCTGCTCCTCGCTTCTCTTTGAACACCCACTTACTCTTTATTACCTCACATCCTGCTGCACAGCTTGTACCCAGTCTGTTGCATTTGGTGCTGCCATGGCCTCCTATAACGACGCATCAGAGTCTGCTGTAACTACAACGTTCATCTGGTCTGGTTTCTAGAGCGTCGAGAAATACACGCGCTCACCAGGCTTGTAGCGCAGTATGAGAGGGTACGTCCAACCGGGTGCTGGAGCATTAGCAGACGACTGACGCGGTACTGCCGCGACAATTTCTCCTGTTGATGGTCGTGAATCCTCTTCCTCTCCTTCTCCTCATTAGGCCACTGTATGTGCTGTATCAGACATGGGAGAGTAGACCGGTTCTCCCACTGTCCCAGTGAAGGAAGGATCTGGAGGGACTGGGTCACGAAGAATATCTACTCCCACTGCTTCGTCAGCTGCTGCTTTATGGCCGATGTATTTGCTGAATCTGCTGCATCAGACATGGGACAACACAAACATCGTCCGTGTTGGGAAAGGAGCCATCCGCTTGAGTTTCAGGTCCACAGGTGCAAGTTCCAGGAAAGTACCTGATGCCTGCTCCGATTGTCAATCCAACTTCATTATTGGAAAGATCATGTGGCAAAACATTTACTGTCCAAGTTTAAGGCCGATCCAACAGTCGGATCGGGAGATATGAATCTTCGTAGTTTCCAGGGTCATCCACCGTCGTATCCGGGTGACCATGGGCGATGGCTCCATGCCTTAGCCTAAGAAAAGAAAAAGGCAAGAGGTCCAGGTTCAAGACCTGATGGGAGAAATATCCAAAAAGGTCACTGGTCTTAGGATTGCCTTGTCAGAGTGTACTGACTAGGATAAAGGTACCTCTCCTTACTTTTTAGGTGAGGTGAGATCCTTGTGTGCTAGCCATGGACACATGGCGATTCTCCATGGGTTTGTGGGTTATGTGACCACTAGGAGTGTGCCATGAGAGCATTCTCTAGCTCTCTAGGTCGTGTGTGAGTGGTCAGCCTGATTGCTAGGCTGATTTCCTCCCTTGTGTGAGATTATGGACTCTAGTGTGTGAGCCTTAGCCTCTATGGCTAAGTGGTATGGCTTGTGAGAGGGCTGACTTGCCCAAGCTCTAGTTCTATATGTACTCCATCATTTTGAGTGATTCAACAACCATTCTTCATCACAAGTGATGCCCTTCCAATCACACATGCTCGCTGCTCCAAGGCTCCCTCTCTCCTCAAGATCCAACATTTGGTATCAGAGCCAAGTTTTGCCACTTCCAGCCAGCACAGGCCGTCACTTTGAGAGTGACGGCGTGGGGTTAAACCTTCACCAGATTTGACAATCAACCACTAGATCTTCAAGATCAAAACACAAGCTTTCCAACGCGCCCAAGATCAGGAAGATCCAACGGTCGGATTGAGAGTTATGCTCAAAACGACGTCGGCCGGGACTACACTCTTCTGTATGAGTAAGACTGTCACCTAGTTTCTTTGTCAAATTTAAAAAGTAGCACATGCGAATTGTATTATTTTTCCTAAGCTTTCCATTGGTGCAAAAATATTGGCATTCCATGGATTTGTTTAGGAGAAACGTTGTTTACGAGCTGGCTGGTCTGAGTTGGAGTAGGAGCATAAGCATACCCTGTTTTGAAGAGGGCATGTCTTTTGAAATCCCCTGTTAATGACTCTGTTTTATGGGTTGATCGGAAAGGTTTTTAGCTGAATTTTCCACTGGTGGGCTCAGTTGTTCACAACTCCCACTCTACTGGCATCTACAGTCCATTTTCTGTCAGACAGATTTCTGGCAGAAGCAGCAGCAAAAGCAGGGGTAGCGCCGCCATCCAAGGACAGCGCTGTGCATAACCAAGGCTCAAAATGGCAGTTGCTGGCGTTGTGACAGCAGCCCAGCCTTTGGAGACGTTGGAGGGACGTGCCAACTGTTGGAACTTGAGGAGAGAGGGAGCCTTGGAGCAGCGAGCATGTGTGATTGGAAGGGCATCACTTGTGCTGAAGAATGGTTGTTCAATCACTCAAAATGGTGGGGTACATATAGAGCTAGAGCTTGGGCAAGTCAGCCCTCTCACAAGCCACACCACTTAGCCATGGAGGCTAAGGCTCACACACTAGAGTCCATAATCTCACACAAGGGAGGAAATCAGCCTAGCAATCAGGCTGACCACTCACACACGACCTAGAGAGCTAGAGAATGCTCTCATGGCACACTCCTAGTGGTCACATAACCCACAAACCCATGGAGAATTGCCATGTGTCCATGGCTAGCACACAAGGATCTCACCTCACCCAAAAAGTAAGGAGAGGTACCTTTATCCTAGTCAGCACACTCTGACAAGGCAATCCTAAGACCAAGGACCTTTTTGGATATTTCTCCCATCAGGTCTTGACCCTGGACCTCTTGCCTTTTTCTTTTCTCAGGCTAAGGCATGGAGCCATCACCCATGCCCACCCAGACATCGACGGTCCATGACCCCCGAAACTTTGAAAATTCATATCTCCCAATCCGACCGTTGGATCGGCCTCAAACTTGGACCGTAGACATTTTGCCACCTGATCTTTCCAATGGTGAAGTCGGATCGGCGATCGGAGCAGGCATCTGGTACTTTCC
>SZWC01023304.1:8914-21975 GCA_023375785.1 Penium margaritaceum | reverse complement strand
AGACAGACAGACAGACAGACAGACAGACAGACAGACAGACAGACAGACAGACAGACAGACAGACAGACAGACAGACAGACAGACAGACAGACAGACAGACAGACAGACAGACACACAGACACACAGACAGACACACAGACAGACACACAGACGGACGGACGGACGGACGGACGGACGGACGGACGGACGGACGGACGGACGGACGGACGGACGGACGGACGGACGGATAGACAAACAGACAGACAGACAAAGAGAGACAGAGAGAGAAGAAACAGAGAAAATAATAATCATAATAATAATAATAGTAACTTGATCGTGATAGTAACAAGAATAGCAACTTGAAAAAAAACCACAAAAACAAAACAGAACAGGAAAATAACCTCCAACCAGAAAAGAAAATAAGGAAAGAAGTAGCAGATAAAGAAAAATTGAACGAAGACAAAAGAGGGTAGACGGATGGCAAGGGAAGACTGAGGAGAAAGGAACAACCGGACAAGGAGAATTGCATCCAAGAGAGCTTGATGGAAGATGGTAGAGAGGGAAACGGCCGCAGTGCAGACTCGCTTGCCCTCCTTGTCAGAGCTGCAGATGGGAGCCCCTTGCGACATCTACCAGCAGCTCAGCGCCGACTTCTACCACGACCTCCGCCACGCCTGGGTACAGGATGTCGGTGACGCGGCGGTCCGACACTGTGCCTGCCCCTCGCAGCAGCAAAGCCTGCCCCACCATGCCACGGAGTGCCGGCGACAGCTTCCCCGTCAGTGTTGGGCGGTGGGCTCTCGGGGCGCGGCGCTGTGGCTCCAGGCTTCCCCAACCGGGCCCCGCGACCGCGTTCACCTCTCTTCCGCAGATTTCCGTCTGCACGCGCAGCTTTGGCTCGGCCTCCCACTCGGCTACCTGGAGCACTACGGGGTCAGCGGCCTCTCCCCTGCCCCGGTGACTCGTCAGCACGGTTCCAGGTTCATCACGGAGGTCCACCACGCCATCCGTGATGAGTTGGCCTGCATCTGTCGCGAGCACTCTGTTGACGCGCGTCGAGCCGGGCGACCTCCTCCCGACTGCTGCTGCCACCCTACGGCCGGACCTCATTTTGGAGGACAGGGAGCATGGGGCCATGTGCGTCATCAACGTCACCACCGTGGATGCCCAGGGCGCAACCGCCACCTCGGAGGGACGTGCGCTCCGTCACGCGGAGGAGGCCAAGCGAACGAAGTACCACCCGGCTCTTGTCCTTCGCCCCGGATGGGTACTCCGCCCGCTTGCCTGGGAGACGCTTGGCGGGCTCGGGCCAGCAGCGTGGGATTTTCTTCGCCGTCTCTCCCAGCTTTGCCTCCAGCAGGGGCATCAGGGAGCGTCTCCCGAGGACCTGGCAACCTGGGCGACCCGGTCGGTGGCTTTCTTCACGCAGCGCCTCTCCCTTGCAGGTGTCCGGCGGCAGTGCATGGTTGCGTGGCCCACGGCCGACCTGATCTGGAGCTCCGGCATGACTTGCAGTAGCGTCCACCAGCTCCGTGGCTTCAGGGCCCGGTTTCCCTCTCAGACCTGTACTACGTGGAGCCGGTGGACGCCCGTCTGTAGCGGTCCTGGCCACACGGCCTTGCCCGTTAACCCTGTTTTCTCATCTCTGTGGATGTGGATTGTACCATATCTTGTATGCGGTGGCGCGCAGGACATTGGCATCCTCCCCACCATGTGCTATTAAAAAGCATTTTCCTAAAAAAACAACAAAAAAAGGGAGAGGGAAGAGCTGGAGAGAGTAAGGGAGGGAGGCTGAGAGAGACGATTGGAGTGAGCAACAGAGGAAGGGACGAACAGACGGGGACAAGGAGGGAGGAGGGTTGAAAGGAAAGAGGAAAGGAGGCCGGAAGGTAGGGAGGGACGAGTGAGCAAATGGACGGACAGACGAATAGACAGAGCAAGGAAGGGCGGGAGGGAGAAAATAAAAGAGGGAGAGAGAGAGAGAGAGAGAGAGAGAGAGAGAGAGAGACAAAGGGACCAAGGGAGAAGCAGAGGAAGTTCTACGGTGGATTCATGAAGGGGACAAGATGTGAAAAGGGGAGTGTGATACTCCAACGCAGGAGGCCAGGGTTCAGGTCCCAGATGTGACGACTTCGCCTAGGCCGCTCTTAGGCCGGGTTGGCCAGGGCTTGAGGCTCCAATTGGGCAACTGCCCTGAGGGCCTGCGGTGCCAGTAGGATGGCAAAGCTGGTTAGAAAGAACCCCACCACTAAAAGAAAAGAAGAAAAAAAAAAGGGGGAGGGGCGAGGGGAGGGAGAAAAAGTGGAAGGGATCAAAGACAAACTGACGGACGCAAGAGGTTGGGGGTTCTACCCCTTGTGGCTGGCAGTGATGCTGCTGGCTTGTTCTGGGCAGCTCTGGGTCTGGGCAACCCATCTGCCTTGTCTCACCTCTCTGGGCAGTGCTAGGGGCACAGTCGCCTCCTGCCTTACCTTGAGGGAAGCTCTGGGGGAGTTTCCCCATCTGCCAGTTGATAGGATCCGGAGTGTGAAAAAAAAAAAAAAAAAGACAAACTGAGGAATGGTAAGGTAGAAAATAGCCTGACTGACTAACTGACTGGCTGACTGGTGGAAAACAAAATCTTAGATGGTTTACAAACGTCTCAGATTCATTTATCTTTACAGACCAAATGGTGGCGGACAGACCGGCAAACCGATGGTCTGACTAACTAACTAAATGAGTGGCTGGCGGACCAACCAAATGGTGGCGGACCGACCAAATGGTGGCGGACCGACCAAATGGTGGCGGACCGACCAAATGGTGACGGACCAACCAAATGGTGGCGGGCTGACCAAATGGTGACGGACTGACTGGCAGACCGACGGTCTGACTGGCTGACTGACAGATGGACAGTCCATCATGGACAGACAAACCACCACACCAACGGACCAAACCACCGACAGACCGGCTCTGCCCGATGAACCAACTGACTGGCGGGCCAGCAGATGGACCATCGGATCCATCTGCCGAAAGACTGAAACTTCTTGAGCGCTTTACAAAGCGTGCAAGAAACTTCTATCCTACAGACGGACAGAAAGACAAAAAGACGGACCAACAGATGGACCAGCGGATCCACCAAACGAAAGTCCAGCAGACGGAATGACTGACGGACTGACGGACCCGCGAACGAACCGAAGGACCAACCAACCGACGGAATGACCGACCGACCAAACGACCGACCATCGACCGACCGACGAAACGACCAACCGTACGAACAAACGACCGACCGACCGGACGGACGGACTGACCAACCGACCGACCGGCCGACCGACCGACCGACCGAGCGACCGACCGACCAACCGAGCGACCAACTCAAAGAGGACCAACTGACCGACCAACAGACCGAACAACCAACCGATCCACAGACAACCGACCAACCGATCAGTTCAGGTCCATACTGAGACCATCTTGCGATACTGTCGCAACATTACTGAGAGAAAAGGAAGGAAACAACGACGAAAAAAAAAAACAAAGTAAAACAACGCTGAAACCAGGGCTGTTAGATCGGATCAGATATCCAATCCAAACCGAACTTGACCACCAACACCAAACTGAATCCCGAACGGAACCGAACCGTTACCTGTTTGGTTTCGAATGTCTCCAGTTTGGTTCAATCCGGATTCGGATATCCTAGAAAAATGTTCTGGTTGGTTTGGATATGACTGAGCCGATCCGGCTGTTGACGTCCTCCTGTTCGGGTCAGTTTGGTGGTTTAGTCCTTTTATTATTATAATTTTTTTTTCTTCAATCCTTTCATCATCAGATGGACAGGGGGGTCAGGGGGTAGAGGGGTGGGAGGACAGGTGTCATCCCGAGCACCAAGGGCGGAAGAGTAATCTTGATCCGCCCGATACATGCTGACTTTTGTTTTGCCAGTCTCGGGATTAGAACAAGGGACCTCCCCACTCAGAGAAAATGAAGTGTTCAATCGCATCCACTGCGCCAGAATCAACAACATTGACAAAGAGCTAGCCTCGAAGAGATCACAGCGACAATAGCCATGATAGCATTGAAACGACAGAATGGACATCAACAATGGCCATGATAGCATTGAAACGACAGAATTGACATCAACAATGGCCATGATAGCATTGACACGACAGNAGGGCTGTTAGATCGGATCAGATATCCAATCCAAACCGAACTTGACCACCAACACCAAACTGAATCCCGAACGGAACCGAACCGTTACCTGTTTGGTTTCGAATGTCTCCAGTTTGGTTCAATCCGGATTCGGATATCCTAGAAAAATGTTCTGGTTGGTTTGGATATGACTGAGCCGATCCGGCTGTTGACGTCCTCCTGTTCGGGTCAGTTTGGTGGTTTAGTCCTTTTATTATTATAATTTTTTTTTCTTCTTCAATCCTTTCATCATCAGATGGACAGGGGGGTCAGGGGGTAGAGGGGTGGGAGGACAGGTGTCATCCCGAGCACCAAGGGCGGAAGAGTAATAACCGCCCAATACATGCTGACTTTTGATTTGCCAGTCACGGGACTAGAACAAGGGACCTCCCCACTCAGAGAAAAGAAGTGCTCAGTCGCATCCACTGCGCCAGAATCAACAACATTGACAAAGAGCTAGCCTCGAACAGATCACAGCGACAATAGCCATGATAGCATTGAAACGACAGAATGGACATCAACAATGGCCATGATAGCATTGAAACGACAGAATTGACATCAACAATGGCCATGATAGCATTGAAACGACAGAATGGACATCAACAATGGCCATGATAGCATTGAAACGACAGAATTGACATCAACAATGGCCATGATAGCATTGACACGACAGAATTGACATCAACAATGGCCATGATAGCATTGACACGACAGCATTGACATCAACAATGGCCATGATAGCATTGACAGGACAGCATGAAAGGATGGACGGACAGGCAAGCGCGCGGGCAGGTGGGTGGATGGACGGACGAATGGACGAATGGACGGACGGACAGACGGACAGACGGACAGACGGACAGACGGACAGACGGACAGACGGACAGACGGAAGAAAGGATGCCACAGACAGACAGACGTGCGGATGGGTGGAAGGACAGACAAACGGACGGATCGGCAACGCGATGGATGCACGAACGAAGGACGGTCGGACTGACAGGTAGACTGATGGGCAGCCAATGAATGCACAGACAAAAGACAGAGAGGCACATCACTGGGCTTCTTCTTCTTCTCCCACACAACACTGAAACCCAGAAGCTCAGGTCCCGAGTGTGCAAATGGAACAGAATGGAATGGAAAGGAATGGAATTAGGGATGGAAAACCGCGATTTTCGGTAAATCCATTTTCGATCTTTCGGTTTTCAGTTTTGGTTTTCGGTTTTTTTTTCAGTTTTCCCCTCTAGCCTAGAGCCGAAACCGAACCAAACCAGTTCGGTTTCAGTTTTAGGACAGTTCTAGGTCGGTTTTGGTCGGTTTAGCTCGGTTTTGCTCAACGTTGGTGAGTTTTAGGTCGGTTTTGGTCGGTTTTAGGTCGGTTTGGGCAGTTTCGGTCCGTTCTGGGCGATTTTTGGTGAGAAGAGCAAAAAAAACCAAAACCGAACCCCTTTCAGACTGGTGGTGTAACAATGCGGTTTCGGTTGGGCCAAAACCGAAGGCGAGTCGAAACCGAGCTCGGTTTCCGTTTTGGTTCTGGTTCAGTTTTTTCAGTTCGGTTTTGGTCCCAAAACCGAGTTCGTTTCAAAACCGAGGCCATCCCTAATTGGAATGGAACAGAACGGGATTCAATGCAACGCAACGCGATGCGACGCGATGCGACGCGACACAACGCATGGCAATGCAACACAGGATAACTCCATGCAATCCAGTGCAAAGCAATGCAACACAATGCAGCGGAATGAAGCGGGACGCAGCGCAACATGATGCGACGCAACACAGCACACTGCAACGAACCGCAACGCAACGCACTGCAACAAACGCAACACACGCGACGCAACGCAACGCAACGCAACGCAACGCAACGCAATCCAACGAGACAGAGTGGAAAGGAAGGCCGATGCACGCAGGAACGTCGCTCTCCCACTTTCTGCAGCAAACCAGTGTGGCCCACATGGACACTTTCTTCTCCTCCCATGCCCTCCCCCTCTAACTCACTCCCCCTCTCTCTCCTTCCCTCCCCCTCCTTGCTGACAACGTCACACCACAATCACCACACCAGCCTCACCTCGTCTCTCGCGTGGCAGCCTTCCACATCGAACAAGTGCGAGGTGTTGAACACCTGACCCTTCCAGTTCACAGACACGTTGCGGAGCACCACCACCTGCGCCACCCACCCCTCCCTCCACGGCGGCTTGCGGCTCTGTGCAGCCAGGTCCCCGCGCCGCTGCCGCCGCAGGCCCAGCCGACGGTCCCCGCCCCAGTAGCACCCCGGCCGCAGCACCTGCCCAGGGCCCCCCCACGGCAGCGCCGAAGACGGCGCGCTTCTGCCGCCACCGCCGCCGCCGCCACCGCCGGAGCCGCCGCCGCTGCCGCTGCTACCGCTGCCGCTGCCCCTGCCCTCGGCGTCCTCCCAGCACCTCCCCAGCCACAGCTTGCGCGGGCCCTTTGTGAAACGCGGACGCCGCCACAGAGGCGCGTCGGCGGCGTACGCGCGCGTCCCAGCACACCGCGCGCGCATCCCGCTCGCTTCCGCCCCTGCCCCTCCCGCCGGAAGGGTGCCGCCCGCCACCGCCTCCGCCGACGGCGGCTCGGCAGCGGCGTCGCGCAGCCAGCACCCAGACTCGCCGGCGCGGCTGCTGCCGGCGAGTTCGCCGCCCGGCCACGGCAGGAGTCGCGGGCACGGCGCAGGCCAACGGCAGGCCGGGCGAGCGTCGTCAGTTGGGGAGGAACGGGCACAGGGGCCGCCCTGCCAGCTGGGAAAGTCTTGCGGCATTCGCGCTTGGCCCGCCAGCGGATTGAGCGCCACCGGCGTTAGCGACGTGCTGTCGACCCGCAGGCCCAACCTATCACCGCCGCCGCCGCCGCCGCCGCCTGCGGCGGCGCGTGCGGGCCATGTCGCCGGCGAGAAGAGGGCAACCGATGCGAGCGTGACGGAGAGGATATGGACGGTGACGTGGGCAAGCGTGTGGGTGACGACGCTCTGGCGCGACTGTGGTGGCGGTGCACGCGCCATGTGCCGTGCTATTCGCTCTTGGCGCGTCATGAGGACGTGGGACGGGAGCACAAGTTGGACGCAGTTCGGCTCGCCATGCTTCTTCCCAATCCAGTCGTTGCCTTCCCAAGCCCCATCCGAATATGGGTCAATTGCTTTAGCTCGTACGACTTCAGAAAGCAATGTCGCTAAGTAGAATGCCTTGAATCCTATTTCCGTCGTGTAGAGTCAGCGCGAAGTTATTTACGACGCCTAGAACCACTTTCAGCGCTTCGACAGCCGAAGGCGTACATCAGATGAAACAAAACTGACCTCCGAAGCTCCAGATAACGTTAGGGCTGCAATAGGGGCGTTCTGAAACAAAGAATGGAGAAAACTACGTATACATCCAAAGAACATCATCAAAACTTATATCAGAACATAAACATTCTATCTCGCTTTAAAAATGGATGTGAAAATAACGTTTGAACCGTACTTAACATCATTTCAAATATATTTCAATCCAAACCCTATTCACCATATCATTTTCTCTAAGATATTTCCCTCATGATAAGCAAGAGACCAACTCAAATTGATCATACATATAACATGAAAATGAAGTGGTAAAAATTTCCAATAAAATTCTCAAAATGATATTAAAGCTGAATTCAACCATAAGATCTTTAAGGAAAATGTTGAACGTTTCTTATTCATGAACAAAATAATATGAGTTTAGCTCCACAAAGTTTTAAAAACATGATGACATGTACACTACAAAAAATCTATTAATTAGCAAAATCTTCATGCATTTTGGAATGAATTAAAAATTCATTTAATATTCAAACTAGATAAAAAAAAGATCACAAAATTATTCTCCAACATGATATGTAATAACCATTAGCACATTCACAACCTTTTTGAAACTTTTGCACACAATACATTACTTAATTTTTAATGCAAAACATGACCATATAAAATTTTCTCTTTATTCACATGTTTATGAATAAATTATGAACTAAAACATAAAATTTTATATGAATTTGGATCATTTTAATGAATAAAAGTTAACTAATTATCATGACTGCTTGCAAAAAAAACAATTAAAGGACTAATTTGTTGCACTTACATGATATAATTTAAAAGTATTTACATTCATGAATATATGATATATATAAAACAAATTTAAATTTTTCAGTAGTTAGCATATGTTTTATAGAATATTAGGAATATGAAAAAGGTTTTGTATCTATCAATATTATAAAAACATGAATTCTTTTTTTAACTCAACATGAATATATACGCATGAAGAAGGATATGTTGAAATTTTTATTTGATCAAAATACATTATGGAAGATGCTTTTTCCTCATCAAATTTTCTATTCACCCTTATAAGTACACGTTTTTTTCAAATCTTTCTTCTTCTTATCTTAACTTCCATGAGCTTTCTTATACTTGTTTGTTCTGATGTACTATCCTTATTTTTGAAATAGAAGAGTTATTTGTTAATTTCATGAAAAATATTTTGATGAACAAAGGTTGGTTAAAATAATTATCATCTTCGTTTTCATTTATTTTGCAATAAACTCCAAATATTTTTATTCATTAAAAATAAAATCAAAAAAGAAAATCTAAATATCTGATGATTTTTAACTGAATTTATAATTCCTCAAATTATCATTTCCAATGTGATGTATTTAACAGGATAGATTTTTGCTTCTTTACCCCATATCATGGGAGAATAATCTTCATGAAAATTCTTATGTTGAGTATGAATGAGAATGGAGCATGTTTCTACGGATTTTTCATATGGAATTATTTTATTACATTATCACAATCATTCAATTTATCCATAGTGCATTTGTCCTGTATAATCAAATTTGTTTTGGAGTTACGGACATTCTTTTTTCATAGTTCTGCTCTCTTTTTGTAAGAACGCCCTTCATGTTCTTCAAATGTCGATTTGACCTTTGAAGGTCCGTTCTTATTTCTCTGACACTTCCGTCGGGAGTCAAAGCGCTGAAAGTGGTTCTAGGCGTCACAAATAACTTCGCGCTGACTCTACGCGACGGAAATAGGATTCTAGGCATTCTACTTTGCGACATTACTTTCCGAAGTCATACGAGCTAAAGCAATTAACCCTCCAAATATCTCGATGGCAGTAAACTTCGTGATGCAAAACGACAACGCTAGTGGAGATCCGAGGCTTTGACTTTGATTTTGATTCTATGGTCCCGCGCTTTCAGAAAGCGGGACGCAAAATGGCGAGCGATTGTGTAAGCGTTTGCGATGCCTGCAAGTGCGCCATTTTTCTCTACGATGGGTTAGGTTGAAATCAGACTTTTGGTGCTAATTGTACACCGTAACCCACTAGTTTAATGCCAATGTGGCACGCTTCCATACATCTGGGAGGCCGAAAACCCAACATCTAAAGAGATCATATTTAGACGTGTAACGTCTGGACGTTCATGAGTCCAATTTTCCCCGAAAATGAGGTTCAATGAAAGTACCGGCGAGATCGTACTGCTTTGTCAACAATGGAAATTGTGCTCTTATTTGTTTGAATGTTCAAATTTGAACCATCGAACCGACGTTGCGTAGCGGTGAAGACTAAGCGCCTCAGTGGCTCAAGTCGCCATAGCCAGTAGCGCCTTGCAAGGCACTTAGAAGTCTGCCCTCCCACGGCTTAAGGGTCGATCCGAGCAGGTCATCCTGCCATTGCCCACCTCCAGACGCCATGGATCCCGACTCCCGTGCACCCTCCACCGCCACTCCACTTGCTAGCGCAACCGCTGGGGCGTCTTTTGGCAATGGAGCTCCGACAACCTCTCCTCGCCGTCGCGCCCCTCAGAAACTTTGCACCGCATCAGGATGTTGCAGGGGACGTAGGCTAACTTCACTCGCTGGCTCACACGGCTCTGCCATGGGCTTCAACATGACTCCTTTCGGAGCTACCAGCGCCTTCCAAGTTCACCAAGGCGTGCATGATCCCATGCCGCCAGCCCGTATCAACTTCAACACCCCGCATTTTATGCATCCTCCTCCTCCCCCAGTCTTCACCTTCCGTAATTTTCATGCCATGCCGCCTCCGATGGCGGGTACAACACCAACGCCCAATGCAACCCCGGTTGCTCCGTCCACACCGGCGGGTGATCCCACGTAGCAGGTCAGCGCCGTTGCTACCGCACCCACACCGTCGGCTCTGCCTGGGCAGCAAGCCGCAGGCGCTTTGTGCACTGTTGATGTCCCATCAACATTCCCACCCATATCTTTGGCGCCTTTGAACGCTCCATCATTAGCTCCATCTACAACTATGGGCGGCTCACCATTGGACCGTGTGAGCAAAGACTTTTGGACCCCCAAAAGGGACGCCCGCTTCCTCACGTTAGTGCTGCAACATTCGAAGACGGAGGGTGCATGCCGTGGTTGGCAGTCCTGGGTGTTCATTGCCCTAGCAAAACCCCTATTGCGTGAGTTTGGACTTCCGGTAGAACTGACTGACAGGTAGCTTTGTAACCGCTTGGACAACATCCGCGCTACCTGGCACATGCTTTATCTGCTTGTGAAGCGGTCGGGGAGTCCGCTGGACATGTCCTCCATGATTTTGCAGTACTCCGTAAGTGAGTGGAGGAATCTTCGTGGAACCTGCCCTCTCGTCACAAGACTCAAGGGCAAGCGGCTACACTCTTCTCCATGGATACGGCAAAGGGGGACCACGTCCTATCCTCTTTGGTCCCACCCGTGTACACTCGCGAGAGCACTCCCTCCAAAAGTGATATGGAGAATCCAAAAAATTGTACGCCTGTTGTTGACCGTGCACTAGACAAGGCGCAACGGATTACGGAGAAGGCACGGACAGTGGAGTGCATCATCATAGAAAAACCCATATAATACAACCATTGCTGCTGTTTCAAAGAACAGAGGCATATACAAGAGGAGCAGGGTGCAGATCCTAGACATTTTCAAGGTGAATACATTGTTGTGAAGGTCATGGTCCACGGCAATCTCATCTTCATTGCGCCATGTAACGTGTTCCGCCCACATGGTAGTGGCAATCGCGTTGCGTCTATTACGCATGCTAACGTCACCATGTCGCTCGACATGTGGGTTATCCCGGTAGTGTGGTCCATCATGCCGCGGATGCAGGATAGTGAGAGACCATGATGCGTCATCCAACCCTTGTCGTGACAGGATCATGTTGTGCATGACGAAGCACGACATGACCAGGTGTGATTGAAAGCCCACTTTGTAGGGCAGCATGCCTTTGAGGATGGTGAACCACGCCTTCAGAATCCCAAAGGCTCTCTTGATCATGCGGCGAGCCGCCGCGTGACGGCGGTTGAAGAGCTCCTCCTTCTTTTGGGGGCGCCTTGGGCCGGGAACGAACTCAGCAAGATGATAGCCCACGCCGCGGTAGGGGGTGATGAGTCCATAGCCCTCCTGGAACACCGAGTTGGCGAGGAGGTACTCGTTCGGCACAAGACTGAAGCCATTCCGCATGGCATCCATGAAGACACGGGCGTCATGGGCAAACCCCTCCCACCCCGCACACACAAACGTGAAGCACAAGCTTTGGTTACATGATGCGGGCACTGTCTGCGTTAGTTGACGAAAGTGGTTGATGAATGCTGTGCGCCGAGTGGAGATGCACAACATCACCCTCACGTGGGTGTCGTTAATGGAACCCACGCAGTCGTCAAACCAAGGATGGTAATTTCAGTGGCCTTCCCACTCATCTGGCATGGGATCACCTAGTTGAGGGGGGCGTATGATTTCTGGTGCGAGCTCGCACAGTGCGCCCGTGACTTCACAAAGGACACGGAGGATCCTGGCCTGGCCAGGTTTGAAGCGCTCCATCAGCATACAGACAGGAAGCGCGTAACAAACACACTGGCCCCAAATGAGCATTGTTTCCTCCACATTCAACTGGGTGTCGCGTATGAGACCACGGTCGTGGATCTCAGCCACAATGTTGCGCCACCTGTTTGCTATCATGCGCGCCATGTTGTACAAACGATCGGGGTGTCCATGAACGCATTCAGTCAACCAATGTTGTCTTATGAGGGAGCCCGTGTGCATGGGCCGACGAGCGCTGCGGTTGATGATGCACCGTAAAATGTAGACCAATACTGTGAAAATAGCTGAACGAACAACGGTATGTCGTTGAAGTACCCGACAAAGTAGTGCGCCCCATCCCGGAGGTCTGGGCTGGTCACCGTCCATGGGGACTTGTGGAGGATGCAATAACGCGGAACACCCCTCTTTTGCGTCAAGTGCCAACACTTCACTCGTCGATACAAATGGTCGTCCCTCACACCTCGCCCAGCCGACGCGCAACACAGCCATCGCACTTTGACCAGACACCATATGAGGTTCAAGATCAACATTTCCCATCAAACGGATGTATCTGCAAAGTGAGGGAAAACATCCGGAGAAAAGGGGTCAAAACAGTTGGAGCTTACCGGCCTAACGTCCACGTTTAGTGGGCATTCGAATCGTGCACGTTTGGGCACAAAATCAAACATAACGTCGAAATCGAGCACTGATTGTAGTCGTCTCGTAGAATCAAAATCAAAGCAAAAGCGTTGGATCAAGGCCACCTGCCCTGATCCGACACTTTTGCAGCGCGCAGCGGGCCATGTATGGGGGCGCGGTCTTTTGCCGTATCTGGATTTCATCAAGCAGATTTTCGCATTGATACCCCGCCCACGGTTTGCATCTCTCAAAGCTACCCCTCGCGGCTCGATAGCGACTTGTATTTCTCATTGCTACCCCGCGGAGTTGCTGGCGACTGGGAGAACGTGCAATCGCGATAGGAAATCCACCAAAATTCAAAGCTTTGGACTCATAGAAAATGTGAGCAAATGTGAGGATATATATCTATATCTATATCTATATCTATATCTATATCTATATCTATATCTATATCTATATCTCTATCTATATCTCTATCTATATCT
>SZWC01023303.1:8935-37644 GCA_023375785.1 Penium margaritaceum | reverse complement strand
GTGCAAGGGGAGATGCCTGATGTTCGTGATTGGATTGAAGATTGGCAGTCCCATACGTTTCCCACTCGTCTTGGCACATCATCTCCCCTGTCATCACGTGGCACTGTTGCCATCTGCCTTGTCCTCCCCACCACTCGTGTGGCACCAAGCCTCTAGATCATTGATTCAGGGGCCACCCACCACATGACGTCCTGTCGTTCCTCCTTTGTCTCCCTTGGCCCAGTTGGCTCTATTCGCTCTGTCCGCACTGGCTCTGGCCAACTTCTCCCTGTTCATGGAGTTGGCGTTGTCAAGTTTGTCGGGCCTGGTGGCACTGTGTATCTCCTTGATGTGTTGTATGTTCCTGACCTGGAGGTGAGTCTGCTCTCTGTCACCACCCTTGATGATCAGGGCATGGACTTCTCGTCCAGTCGCGGCATTGCCTCCATCTCTCTGCGCTCGTCTGGGCATGTTGTTCTCCGCGGCGTGCGCTGTGACCGACTCTTTCGTGTGCCACTGTCCCTTCCCTTGTCTTCCGCTACCTCTGCTCTGGTTCACGTGGCACCATCCCTGTCCCCCGCTCACACCGCGCTCTTGCACCGCCGGCTGTGCCACCTTCACATTCCTGCCATCCAGCGCCTCTTGCGCCTCCAGCCTGCCGTGGGCCTTGACCGCGCTACCTTTTTGCCCCCATGTTCCACCGACTGTCTCGACTGTGCCTCTGGCAAGATGCACCGCTCCCCGTTCTCCTCCTCTGAGTCCATCACCTCTCATCCTCTTGAGCTGGTTCACGGTGACGTGATGGGTCCTCTTCCTCACACGTTCTTAGGTGGTCGTGGTCGCTATGTTCTTTGCTTAACTGATGACTTCTCCTGTTACCGGTGGGTCTTTGCCCTCCGTCACAAAAGTGATGTCAGTGACATCATTGAGGCCTGGCTTCCCCAGGCGGAACGGGCCTGTCTCCGTCCTCTGCGCGTGTTTCGCAGTGACCGCGGCGGTGAGTTCCTTGGCCCCACTTCCCACTTTCTTGAATCTCGTGGGATTCGACTTGAGTGCACCGCTCCCTACACCCCGCAACAAAATGGCGTGTCTGAGCGTTGGAACATGACCCTTGCTGACGGCGTCCAATCTCTCCTTGCTGCGTCCGGTCAGTCTCCGTTATTCGCTTTTGAAGCTATGTCCTACATGACGTGGGTATGGAACAGAGTCCCTCATGGTCCTCTTCCCCACACTGTCACTCCCTTCGAACGTTGGACAGGTCGCCGTGCTGACTTGCGTCTTGCACGCATCTGGGGTTGCCTTGCCTCTGTCTGGCTTCCAGTTGACCACCGCGATGGTAAACTATCCCCCCGCTGTCGCATCTGTATCTTCCTCGGTATCTCTCCCTTCTCCAAAGCTTGGCGCTTCTGGGATCCCTCACGCAGTCGAGTCATCGAGTCTCGGGATGCTTTGTTCTTCGAACACTTGTTTGACCGCGACGTTCTCCGTTTCTCTGGGCCTTTACCTCCGCTTGGTCGGGCTGGGAGTGGTCTGTCCTCTCCTTCTGGAGCCTCTACTCTTCCCTCTGCGCGTTCCCCGGCCCCCTCTCCATATCTTGCCGTCGCGTCTCCTTCTTCTCCTGGTGTGCACCGTGTCTCCCCTGTTGTACAGTCTATCTCTCCCGCCGACTCTGCGCTGCCCACCTCACCTACTCCTGCTTCCCACTCCTTGTCTACTGACAATGCACACACCGCCTCTCCAGCGGTCTCGTCACACCCCAACTCTCCCTCTGTACCCGTCTCTCCGGCTGTTACTGTGCAACCAACTTCCCCCGTCGAAACTGCACATGTCACCTCACCAGTCCCGTTTGCATCCCCGAAGCCTGTTCCACTCGTGTCACCATACACACGTGGCAGTCGTCTCCGTGCTATCCCTTCTCAGTCCCATCCTGTCGTTTCTGGTGACCCGGACCTCCGTGCTCTCAGCCTTGTGACCTCTGGCCTGTCTGTCGTAGCATCCATTGTCCACCCCAGCACTGCCCTTGGCTACTCCCTGATCGAGCAAGAGTTTCACTCTGCTCTCTCATCGTCAGTCGCTGGGTATGTCGCCTCATGCTTTGCCACTGCTGGTCTCTCACCTCTCCCACCTGAGCCTGTCACAGTGTAGACAGCGCGTGTAGCCACTGACTCCTGTCTATGGGAGCAGGCCATGAAGGCCGAACTTGACGCATTGTCAGAACACAATGTGTATGAATTGGTAGATCTGCTCCCGGGTTGCAAGGCCGTTGCGGCTAAGTGGGTGTATCATCAAAAAGTTTGCCCAGACAACACTGTGGAAAGGTACAAGGTACGACTCACTGCAAAGGGGTTCTCCCAGATTCTAGGGGTGGACTTTGATGAGACATTCGCCCTAGTAGGCCGCTACACCACAGCCAGAGCGTTGCTCAGCCCAGTCGCTCAGCATGACTGGGAGTTGGAGCAGATGGACGTCAACAATGCCTTCTTGCATGGCAAACTGGATGAGGAGATCTACATGGTGCAGCCACCCGGCTTCTGAGATGGCACAAACCATGTGTGGCGACTGCGCAAAGTCCTCTATGGGCTTAAACATTCACCTCGCTGCTGGAATCAAGAGATCACAACAACCTTGGAAAAGGGTGGCTTCAGAAGGAGTCCCGTGGACCCTGCTCTGTTTCTCAGTCCCCCTTCACATCCGTTGGTGACCATTCTAGTGTACGTTGACGATCTTCTCATTGCGTCTCCAAACATGTCAGCGGTCTCTGCGGCCAAGTCCCTCCTTCAAGCAGCCTACAAGATGAAAGACTTGGGGCCGGCTCGAGTCTTTTTGGGCATGGAACTCGAGCGGAACCGATCACGCCGCACTCTGCACATGCACCAGACCACGTATGTTCGCAGCCTGGGGGAGCACTTCCAGGCACTCCTCACTATAGTTCCCTGCGCCTCTACACCCATGACTCCCGCTGGACAGTTACTGCTGAAGTCCCAAGATCTTTCTACACTGGGGGAGAAGGTTGACGTCACAGACTATCTCAGAGTCATAGGGTCGCTGATGTACCTTGCCACCACCACCCGAGCCGATGTGGCTTTTGCTGTCAACTTCCTTTCCTAGTTCTCTCAGTGTCCACGCGAGCGACACTTGGAGGTTGCCCTGCGAGTTGTGCGCTATGCTCTCTCCACACCACGTGTCGGTCTCTTCTTCCATGCGCAACCCTCTCTTGTGGTTGACGGCTTCACTGACATTGACTGGGCACATGACTCTAATGCGCGCAACTGCACAGGGTACATCTTCATGGTTGGCGGAAGAGCGGTCTCATGGAAAAGTGGCAAAAAGGATTGCGTTGCTCGCAGCACTGCTGAGGCTGAGTATGTGGCACTCGGGGCGGGTACATGTGAGGCTGTATGGCTGTTTTGTCTTCTCCAGCATTTGCATGTGCCCATTCGTTGCATCACTCTGCGTTGTGACAACCAAAGCACCAAGGCCATTGCTGAGAACAGTGGCATGCATCACTCACGCACTAAGCACATTAATGTGGAGCATCATTTTGTTCGTGAGTGCATTGCTGCTGGCATTGTCCGAGTTGCATGGGTAGACACACGTTCTCGGAGAGCAGACTTCCTTACAAAGGCTCTCAATCGTAACATCTTCAAAAGTGTCGCTCACACTGTTGGTCTCGTCTGTCTCCATAACCCTAACTGAGTGTATCTTCTCAGTTCTCTGTTCCCATGAGCTTGCATGTGTGTGGGGGTGAATGCCTATGGGTCATGGGGGAGTGTTGAAGTTCATCGGTCACTCACATTTCTCTTCCCCTTGTCTCCACCTCCGTGTACACACTTGTACAGATTGATTTCCATGGCCTCACCTGGAGAGACGCCCAGCAACTATACCATGGCTGACATCTTTGGCGTGCTTCTTCCAGGAGTGTCATCTTACACTTACATGCCCATAACTTGACTCTCATCATGTGTGGAACAAAATGCTAGGGCCCGTAAACTCTAACTGCCGTGCCCTGTATAATGCTTGTCTTGAGTGTCTTGTGCGGAGCTACACTACCCGGGTGCTGATCCTTGGGGGCCACCTTGCCGGGTTTTACCCGTGCAATGGTGAGTAGCCACCACTTGGTTTTATGCCAAGCAGTCGGGCTCGACCCCTGGGTGGCGGTGTGCACTCGCTTGGGTGTGATGCCCGTGGCGAGTGCACGCTCACCGGATGCTAAGTCTCGCTCCCTCAAATCACTCTTTTGTCTTGGTTCTCTTAAGCTATTGAAGGCAAGCGTTCCCACATACATGGCGTCTATAATCCCTTGCCCGTGACTGAGTGTTCTTACATGCTCATCCTAGGTATGTTCCTAGCGACTACAATAGTTGTGACACATGCACGTGCCCTCTTGTCTCCACTCACACACCTACATCATCACTGTAGCTAATTAAGCTGGACTGAGGCTTTCTGGTGCAAAACTGTGACACGTCATGAGGCACACAGTGGTGGTGCCTGTTGGTTTTCGTCCAGCTCTTATTGCACTCTGTTGTGTCCTCCTGGCTTGTGTACATCGGCGTGCAGATGACTGACGGCGAGACTTGACGCCGTTGGAGTGTCGCTCGGTGGAGCCGACGTACGCTGAGGCCCACTCATCTTTCGCTGGAGCCTCCTCCCTCTGGCGATGCGCTCAGCTCCATCAGCAGGCCTCCTCGGCGGTCGGGCCGCCGGCGGTCACTGCCGCTGCATATGCTGTATGCATGCACCTAGCGTTGTGTCTGGTTGTGGCATTGCGTCTGCTACATCATGTGGTGCCTAGGGTCCACGTCTCCTGCTGTATGGCTCTGTTTGGCATCGCTGACTGTCGTAGGCACTGCCTGGATTTGGGCAGCCATAACTCCTTGCTGCTATTTTTCTAGCTGATTCTGATTGCACGACTGCGTTCGCAGTGTCGGTATTATGGTATGGTCCAGTTTTGACGCAAAACGGACGATGCCCGGGTTTTTGGCCGTCGGGGCGTTTGGCAGGGCTCACCGAGAAAACCCTGCTTGCCAGAAAATAGGTCTAGAACTTTTTTCTGATTGGCTGGTTAGCTGAGTAACACGTTCTACACTAGTGGGGGGGAGCTAGAACTTGGAGGGGTCGCCCTTTGTTGCTCATTCTTAATTCCTTCAGTCACTTTCAGTTTTCAGCTGCTTTCTGGCGCTAACAGTGGCGCGCGCATTTCTCAGTAACAAACCGAGAGCTTCCAGACTTAGACTCTAGAGCAGCAGACTGAGGGGGCAACAGACTTATGCAACAAGCGTGGAAGCTCGCACGCTGCATAAAAAACGCCGCTGCCCTAACTTGCTGCCTAGGTTTTCTAGCTGTGCCACCATCAAGCTATCAGTCGGTGGCCAGTTCACCAACCTCGTCACAAGCCTTAGTTTAGTGATGACTTTGCAAATCAAAATGGAGAAAACATTTTGTAGGATTGCATGCGTGTGGTTTGGTTGAAGCTTCACACACTTGCATGCTCCTAGAGTGGTGAACCAGGTTGCTGATCCCTCGGGACCACACGTTTGTACCGGCGTGTGAGAAATCGCTTTGAGCTGGATTGCAAGGGGCAGGTTCGATCCCTGGGTGGCGTCCGGGCCCCACGTCAAATGCCTCGCGTGGGTGGCCCGGTCAACAGCCACTTACCACCTCGCTCACTTGTTACTCACAAATTGGCTTCCGCTTACCTCCTGTGTGTTTAAGTGAGCTTGTCCCGATTCATGGTGTTGCCCCGTCGCACACTCGCTTGCTTACTTGTGTGCTAGCTCAGTAGCTGCTGCTACCTACTGGTATCAGAGCAAGGAGGACCCTCTCCTCCTTGCGACAATCCTGAGACCTTGTCGGGCCACGTTAGTGTGGAGGGTGATCCTTCGCAAGCAACACACTTGAGACTGTGTGAGCCACAGCCACTGCGCCCATCAGACGCAGTCATTGCACCCACGTGTGTGTGGTGCATTNTCGCTTGCTTACTTGTGTGCTAGCTCAGTAGCTGCTGCTACCTACTGGTATCAGAGCAAGGAGGACCCTCTCCTCCTTGCGACAATCCTGAGACCTTGTCGGGCCACGTTAGTGTGGAGGGTGATCCTTCGCAAGCAACACACTTGAGACTGTGTGAGCCACAGCCACTGCGCCCATCAGACGCAGTCATTGCACCCACGTGTGTGTGGTGCATTTGTCTCGTGCAAAGGACCGGCACATTCTTGCTGCCAACTCCTCGCAACCCGCCAAGCTTTGGCCTCTGCACCTTCGCTGCCGTACCCATTTACCTCGCCGAGTTTCGGCTCCAGCACCCACACCGGTGCCGTCACGTGGTGGCACCGGCTGCCGCACCTGTCTTCTACCGGCCGCTTGTGCACTTCTCGGACCAGCAGTTTCTGTCCTGCGGCAGCCGCACCTGCACATTATCCGCAGCTGCATACTTAACTTCCCTAGCTAACGGGTGTACTGCTCTCGTGCGTGGACCAGCACACCTCCGCTGTCGCACCCACGCACCCCGCTGAGTTTTGACCCCTGCACACGCATAGGTGCCGCCACTTGGTGGCACCTACTGCCGGACCTGTCTTCCACTGGCCGCCTGTGCACTCCTAGCAACATCACAATCCGTACCTGTGTCTAACGTGGTGCGTGACTCTTGTGCGTGGGGCCGGGTACATCACCACTGCCGTCCCATCTGCTGTGTTAGTCCCCATCCACTTCGTCGTCCGAGTTACGGCCGACNGTGGACCAGCACACCTCCGCTGCCGCACCCACGCACCCCGCCGAGTTTCGGCCCCTGCACACGCATAGGTGCCGCCACTTGGTGGCACCTACTGCCGGACCTGTCTTCCACTGGCCGCCTGTGCACTCCTAGCAACATCACAATCCGTACCTGTGTCTAACGTGGTGCGTGACTCTTGTGCGTGGGGCCGGGTACATCACCACCGCCGTCCCATCTGCTGTGTTAGTCCCCATCCACTTCGTCGTCCGAGTTACGGCCGACACACCTACTGCGGCCACGTCACCAAAGCAACCAAGGCTCATCCCAGTGCACCCCTTAGCACCTTAGGCTGCCCTCCGGGCAGCCAAGTGCTCAGCAACGGCGGCGGACGGACGGCTGTCCGTCTGCCGCCGACGACTCTCCGACGGCACAAGATGAACCAGCAACGGCACCACCTCATGACCAGAGGACTCTTCACTCATCGGCAAGCCCACCCGTTGCCCATAGGACACGCCACCAACGTCTACGGTCTGCACCTCGTGGAGCAGCATCAACGGCATCTACTCCTCACCGTGTCGCTTCTCCAGCCGCATGAGCCGCAGAGTCACCATCTTCATCATGTCCTAACACTTTGACTGCACTGCATGCTGCACTTGTGTCCAAAGCTGTTGTTGCGTCTACTTTTGCAGCCACTACACGTGCCACACGTGCACGAGCCAGCACTACTGGTGGAAGAACTGTTGAGACCTACACCGTAGCTGCTGTTGATCAAGGACCCTTGGCAGCTGCTGCTATCAACGTAGTGACCCAGATAGCTGCTACAGCAGACAAAGTTACCTCGTGAGCAGCGACAGCGGCAACAACGCTCTCCAGCGCTGTTGACTCCATCAACACTTCCACGTTGCAAGCATCATCTTTGCCCTCCTCATCATCTTCAGTGACTCGGCACATTCGACTGTTGATCTCGACTGCTGCACCCATCTCCACCCTGTCAGCTGCAGCGTTGACTAGAGTGGCCTCCCTCATCGTCTCCGCATCAGCTGTTGCTATAGTTGTAGCCTCTCAGCTGCAGCAGCTCTTCCACCGTTGTTCTCACTGCGCCGTTGTGCTTGGTGAGCCTGGTCTCTTCTTCTCTTCCTGCCATCTCTGCATTGGTGTGTTTGTGTGACCAGGTTGTTGCCTTGCAGCGGACTACCAACACGCCTATCGCACGTTCCCCACGCCCATTGGGGTTGGGGAAACTCTGCCAAAAATTTTCCCTTTTGGCAGAGTCGCATCGCTGGCAACATGCGAGTTGACAACGATCAATACGCGGCCTTGCAGGCTGAGTTGCAGCATGAGCATACTGCCCTCCAAACTGCGCTCACTGCTCAGCACACTGCCGAGGAAAAACTGCATGCTGAGCAGGCTGACCAAGAAACCTTCGCGGATCACATTGCTGATTTGGTCCTTAACCACCTCCAACCCACCTTGCTCGGCACACCGTCTGCTGGCATTGCTGCAACATTCTCCATTTCACCCGCTTCCGCATCCGCNCGTTGTTCTCACTGCGCCGTTGTGCTTGGTGAGCCTGGTCTCTTCTTCTCTTCCTGCCATCTCTGCATTGGTGTGTTTGTGTGACCAGGTTGTTGCCTTGCAGCGGACTACCAACACGCCTATCGCACGTTCCCCACGCCCATTGGGGTTGGGGAAACTCTGCCAAAAATTTTCCCTTTCGGCAGAGTCGCATCGCTGGCAACATGCGAGTTGACAACAATCAATACGCGGCCTTGCAGGCTGAGTTGCAGCATGAGCATACTGCCCTCCAGACTGCGCTCACTGCTCAGCACACTGCCGAGGAAAAACTGCATGCTGAGCAGGCTGACCAAGAAACCTTCGCGGATCACATTGCTGATTTGGTCCTTAACCACCTCCAACCCACCTTGCTCGGCACACCGTCTGCTGGCATTGCTGCAGCATTCTCCATTTCACCCGCTTCCGCATCCGCCGCCACTAGCTCATCCTCTTCTGATCCTCTTGCAGTTGCCGTTGCCGCCAGCGCAGCCGTAGCCAAAGCACTTGTCCCATCAGTGCAGCGCAAGCCTGAATTTGACTCAAACCCACCTCACTTCACCTCTAACCTTACCTTCCAGTCCCAGGAGGTTCGGTTCAATGCCTGGGCATAGGGGGAGGAGCTATGGGAATACTACCATGAGCCCAACCCCTCCGCTAACCTGCCTTTCGTGCCTGTTGAGTCTGAGTCCGCCTGCGCTGTCTGTGCCCTCATTCGTGGTGGGCCTGATGATCTCACAGACAAAATCAGGTCCAACAACGCGGAAACTGTGCGTCGCACCCCCGTTGACCCGATTGGTTCCTACGCACTGATCCAGCGACGCACGAAAGTGACTGGCCATGCTGCTCAGAGCGTGCTCACTATCCAGTTCAACACGCTCTCCATGTATGCTGACAAGACTGCTGACGCATACTGGGCTCGCAGTGTGCGACTGCTGCGCGACCTTGGTAAGGCCGCCTCTGGAAAAACTTCCCGCTATTCTTTCTATTGTCAACGGCNTGAGCATACTGCCCTCCAAACTGCGCTCACTGCTCAGCACACTGCCGAGGAAAAACTGCATGCTGAGCAGGCTGACCAAGAAACCTTCGCGGATCACATTGCTGATTTGGTCCTTAACCACCTCCAACCCACCTTGCTCGGCACACCGTCTGCTGGCATTGCTGCAACATTCTCCATTTCACCCGCTTCCGCATCCGCCGCCACTAGCTCATCCTAATCTGATCCTCTTGCAGTTGCCGTTGCCGCCAGCGCAGCCGTAGCCAAAGCACTTGTCCCATCAGTGCAGCGCAAGCCTGAATTTGACTCAAACCCACCTCACTTCACCTCTAACCTTACCTTCCAGTCCCAGGAGGTTCGGTTCAATGCCTGGGCGTAGGGGGAGCAGCTATGGGAATACTACCATGAGCCCAACCCCTCTGCTAACCTGCCTTTCGTGCCTGTTGAGTCTGAGTCCGCCTGCGCTGTCTGTGCCCTCATTCGTGGTGGGCCTGATGATCTCACAGACAAAATTAGGTCCAACAACGCGGAAACTGTGCGTCGCACCCCCGTTGACCCGATTGGTTCCTACGCACTGATCCAGCGACGCACGAAAGTGACTGGCCATGCTGCTCAGAGCGTGCTCACTATCCAGTTCAACACGCTCTCCATGTATGCTGACAAGACTGCTGACGCATACTGGGCTCGCAGTGTGCGACTGCTGCGCGACCTTGGTAAGGCCGCCTCTGGAAAAACTTCCCGCTATTCTTTCTATTGTCAACGGCCTCATCCCCGAACTTAACGACATATTCAGGGACGTGAAGGCAACTCAGCTTGAGCGTCTGGCTGCCATCCCCGTCCCAGCAAATGCACCTCCCGGCATTGGTGCCTTGTGGGAATTCACCTCCCAATGTCTGACAGACTGGTGGAGCTCGCTGCAGAACAAACGCATTCACCGCACCGCCGTTGTAGCAACTACCACTGCCATCCCTTCTTCCTCTTCCTCTGCTCCTGCGTCATCGTCCGCCACTTCCACCATGACAGCCACGTCTCTTGCTTCACAAGGGGGTGGACAGGGTGGAGGAGGTGGCAAGGGCAAGGGTCGAGGGGGTACCTCAGGGGGTGGTGGTCACGGCAGGGGTAGCAAGGGTTGTGGCTGTGATGGTGCTGCATCTTCATCTCCCTCCTCCAGCACTGTCATATGCTAAAGCTGCGGTGCCACTGGTCATGCGGTACCCAAGTGCCCCGCGCCTCCTGATGATGCCCGCCTTGCCTCAGCCATGCGCGCACATTGGGCCCGCTCCACAGGGTCAGGTGGAGGTTCCACTTGCTCCTCCACATCCACTGTGACCATCGGACCCACTTCGTCCTCCTCCTTGACAACTGTTGCCTACTGTACTACCCTGACTCCACCGACTCCACCCACTCCCTGGGGGTGGCCTCCTAGGCTTGGCGTTCCAGTCTACTTTGGGTCCCCGTCCGGATTCTGCTCTCCTCCACCGTGGGTATCGTCCACCGGCCCATCTCAACACCCCTCCTCTGGCGTTGTCATCACTGGCCCGTCAGACGACGCCCGCCAGCTGGACTCCGCCCTCTCTTATGCCGTCCACCAGCGACACGTCCGTGATTAGGGAGGTGAGAGTGTGCCTTCATCTGTGGGGGCGCTTGCGTGTGATGGTGATTCTTCTCTCCGTGGTTCGTCACTTGGTCATGTTCAAGGTTGTTACCCAGCCGATGTCCCCTGGATTGAGCAGTGGCAGTCTACCTCTTTGTCTTGCTGCATGCGGTCAGTGCCTTCTTCCTCTCTCTGCCATCGCCGTTGTGAGTCGTGACCCTGCGTCTGTCCGCGTGATGGGTGGCTTCTGGATCCTTGATTCAGGGGCCACCCACCACATGATATCTTGTCATTCCTCGTTTGTTTCTCTGGATCCTGTTGGCTCTGTCCGCTTTGTCCGCACTGGCAGTGGTCAGCTCCTACCTCTCCAGGGCGTTGGTGTTGTCCGCTTTGTTGGTCGTGGGGGGGAGATCTTTCTATCCGATGTTTCATACGTGCCCACTCTTGAGCTCAGTCTATTGTCTCTTACGACTCTCGACGATCAGGGCATGGATTTCTCCTCCAGTTACGACATTACATCTGTGCTGCATCGCACCAACGACTGTGTCCTATTGCGTTGCACTCGTTGCGATCGCTTGTATCGTGTGCCATTGTTTGCACCCCACCCAGACACGACTACACTTGTTCATGTGGCACACTCTCTCACTCTGGCACATGCACAGTTGCTTCATCGCCGTCTCTGTCACATTCACACTACTGCAGTTGATAGCTTGCTTTGCGACAAGCCTGCTCATGGCCTTGACGCCGACACGTTTTCTGCTCCTTGTCCCAATGACTATCTTGAATCTGCCCAGGGAAAAATACACCGTTCCCCTTTTTCCACCTCAGAGTCTCGCACGTCTCACCCTCTTGACCTCTTGCATACGGACGTCATGGGACCCCTCGCCCATGACGCCCTTGGGGGATTGGCCGCTATGTACTCTGTCTCATCAATGACTTCTCTCGCATGCGCTGGGTCTTTGCCCTTTGGCAAAAAAGGGATGTCTGCCCCACGCTCGAGTCTTGGTTGCCTCAAGCCGAACTGGCCTGTGGTCGTTGTCTGAAATTCTTTCGTTGTAATCATGGTGGGGAATTCATGGGTCCTACTGCCGATTTCTTGACGTCTCGTGGGGTGTGTATGGAACCTTTGGCTCCATACACATCCCAACAAAATGGCGTATCTGAATGTTGGAACCGCACCCTTGCTGACGGTGTACGCACTCTCCTTAGTGAGTCCTCTCTCTACCACATCTTCTCTTTCGAGGCCATGTCCTACATGACCTGGGTGTGGAACCGTGTTTCTCACGGTCCACTCCCTCGTCACGTCACCCCCATTGAGAGCTGGTACGGCCGTCGTGTTGACCTTCGTCTTGCTCGTGTTTGGGGTTGTATCGCTGCCGTTTGGCTACACGAAGATGTCCGCGACGACAAACTAAGCCCTCGCGCTCATCTTTCAACTTTCCTTGGTGTCTCGACCATGTCGAAAGCATGGCGCTTCTGGGACTCTGACCGCTCTCGCGTTGTTGAATCCCATGATGCCCTGTTCTTCGAGGATGTCTTTCCTCGTGACTTGTCACATGTCCCTCCTCCTTCCTCTCTCTCCTTGCTACGTCAGCTTGGGGGGGGGTGTGTCTATTCCAGCCTCCGATCTCCGAGCGTCCTTCTCTCCCTCTCACACGGCACTCCCTCTTATTCCCACCACGGACAATGAAAACGAGGACTCCTCCTCGGAGAAGTCCTCGTCCTCCCCTTCTGATTCTACTGATTCCGTGTTGTCCCAGCTGCCCGCTGGTGGTCTCGAGTCCCCCCACTCGGCACCCCCTCACACGCAGTCTCCTATACATTCCACCCTCGCCTTGATCCCTGAGTCAGAGTCTTCGCCGGTGGTTGACGCCATTGGCGGTGAAGCACCCCAGACTGCGATTCCTGGGCCTGAGCCCTATACTCGTGGAGGGAGACTGCGTGCTCTCCTCTCTTCTCACTCAGCTCAACCCTCACTGTCCTCCCGTGGACGCTCACGCTCCTCTGGGACGCCTACTGAGCCTGTCTCTTAGTCCACTCAACGGGTCACGCGCTCCAGCGTCTCGTCCTCCACAGCTGGCCCCTTGCTGGGACCCACCGGTCTTGATGCTCTTGGCCTTTCTATGAGCGTCGTGCATCCCAACTCAGCAGGCAGCTATGCTCTCGTCGCCCATGAGTTCCATAGTGCTCTTGAGTCCTCCGTCGCCGGGTTCATTGCTGCTTGTTTTGCGGTCTCTGGCCTCCCCACTCTTCCTCCTAATCCGACCACTGTTCGCCAGGCTCGCGAGGCAGCTGACGTTGACCTCTGGGAGAAGGCCATGTAGGAGGAGCTCACGACCCTCAAGGAGCATGGGATCTTTGAGCTCGTGGACCTCCCTGCGGGCCGCAAGGCAATCTCTGTCCGATAGTTGCCTCGGCGCAAACTGAAGCCCGATGGGAGGGCCGACCGGTACAAGGCTCGTCTCACTGCTTAGGGCTTCTCCCAGATCCATGGAATTGACTTTGATGAGACCTTTGCACCAGTCGGGAGGTATACCACTGCTCGAGCACTGCTGAGTCTCGATGCCCAGCATGACTAAGAAGTAGAGTAGATGGATGTCAACAACATTTTCCTACATGGGAAGCTTGACGAGGAAATCTACATGGTGCAGCCACCGAGGTTCACCGATGGCACAAACAAGGTCTGGCGACTGCGCAAGGCTCTCTATGGGCTCAAGCAGTCACCGCGTTGTTGGAACATGGAGATCTCCTCCACCCTTGAGCGTGGAGGTTACCATCACAGCACGGTCGATCCCGCACTCTTCTTGAGTGCCCCCTTAGAGCCATTTGTGGCCGTCTTCATCTACGCTGATGATCTGCTCATTGCCTCACCCAGTCTCGCAGCTTTCCAGTCAATGAAGAGCTTGCTGCAGTCTGCATACAAAATGAAGGACCTGGGTCCTGTGCGGGTGTTCCTGGGTCTGGAGCTTGAGCGTGATCGCCAACGTTGCACCGTGCACGTGCACTAGGCAGTGCACATCCGCACACTGGGGGAGGGCTTTGCACCCCTACTTGCTGACGTTCCCATCGCAACCACACTAATGACTCCAACAGGTCAGCGTCTGCTGAAGTCACTCGATTCAGTACAGCTGGGGGAGATTGTTGATGTCACCGACTATCTCAGTGTGGTCCTCATGTACCTTGCTACTGCCACTTGGTTTGACATGGCCTTCTCGGTCTACTTTCTTACCCAGTTCTCCCTACAGCCGCGCCAGAAACATCTTGAGGCAGCACTGCGCGTGATCCGCTACGCACTGTCCACCGCACGGTTGGGATTGTGCGATCGTGCACCGCCGTCTGTGGTGGTAGACGGATACACAGAGAGTGATTGGGCACATGACACGGATGCCCGCAATTGCAATGGCTACATTTTTCTCATTGCTAGGACTGCTGTTTCTTAGAAAAGTGGTAAACAAGGCTGTGTTGCTCGAAGCTCCACTGAGGCTGAGTACGTGGCACTCGGTGCAGGTACGTGTGAGAGTCGGTGGCTGTCCCGTCTGTTACAACAACTGCGTGTTCCCATCCACTACATCACTCTTTGTTGTGACAACCAGAGTGCAAAGGCAATCGCCGAGCACAATGGCATGCATCATTCTCGCACAAAGCACATCAACATTGAACATCATTTTGTGCATGAGAGCATTGCAACTGGAGAAGTTCAGGTGGTCTGGGTCGACACTCGTTAGCAGCGTGCAGACGTTTTTTCCAAATCTCTCAGCAGTGGCATGTTCAAAGCGACTGTGTATGCTGTTGGTCTGTTGTGCTCACGCGACACCCCTGGTTGACATGTGTCGTGTACGTCTCGCTGTCTTGTGATGTGCTCTTTCTCTGTGCATTTGTGTACATTGTTTGTTTGTGGGTCATGGGGGAGTGTTGGTTATAGTTGTGACACATGCAAGTGCCCTCTTGTCTCCACTCACACACCCACATCATCACTTCAGGTGATTAAGCTGGACTTAGGCTTTCTGGTGCAAAACTGTGACACGTCATGCGGCACACAGTGGTGGTGCGACCATCAAGGTATCAGTCGGTGGCCACAGCACCAACCCCGTTACAAGCCTTAGTTTAGTGATGACTTTGCAAACCAAAATGGAGAATAAATTTTATAGGATTGCATGCGTGTGGTTTGGTTGAAGCTTCACACACTTGCATGCTTGTAGAGTGGTGAACCAGGTTGTGGATCCCTCTGGACCGTACGTCAGGTTGTACCGTCGTGTGAGAAATCGCTTGGAGCTCGATCGCTCCAGGTTCGATCCATGGGTGGCGTCCGGTACCCACGTTGAATGCCTCCCGTGGGTGGCCCTGTCAAATGGCAGTTACCACCTCGCTCACCTGTTACTCACTGACTTGGCTTCCGCTTACCTTCTGTGTGTTTAAGTGAGCTTGTCCCAATTCATGGTGTCACCCCGTCGCACACTCGCTTGCTTACTTGTGTGCTAGCTCAATAGTTGCTGCTACCTACACCTTGTTACTCCTTGGTGTACCAGACGCAGGCAAGGGACCCCCAAACACAAGCGAGACGGCAATCGCCGCGATGGCGGAACAAAACCTGTACGGTGTGACATGGTCTAGAAGAGGACCATGCGGCATGCGGTTCCACACACACATCATGTAGGAGAAACCCTAAAGTGCAAAGGACCACAGAAGACCACACTCAAACTGAGCTAGAATTCTCCTATAGCAGCAGGCCAGGGCAGCAGCCTTGTTGATGCAGCGTAAAGGAACCCACGCTTGTTGCTTAAGCTGCCCCCTCAGTCTGCTACACCAAAGCCCAAGTGTGAGAGTTGTGGTGTTTGTAACTCGCACCTGTGCGCGCCAGAGTTAGTTTCAAACAACAGCTGAAAACTGGAAATGATTGATTATGGACTCAGAATAAACAGCAATGGGAGACCCCTCCAAGTTCTAGCTCCCCCCAGCTCTATGGAGCTTGTTACTCTGCGAACCATCCAATCAGAAAATAGACCTATTTTCTGGCAGGCAAGGAGTTGGAAATAAACTAGGGCATGCAGGCCCATGCAAATAACAACATGAGCTCTGTGTGTGAGTGCAATGCAGGACCGCAAAAATTTGGCAAAGTCTGGAACATATAATTTGAAAGAACAAGGATACGAATACAAATGAGCCCCCGTTGGGCTTATGTAAGGATGCCGGCAGCTAGTCGCGCCAGGCCCCGTCACCCCCGCTGAATCCAAACGAGTCAGCAGGGAGAACACAATGGGTAAACCATGATAACAATCAACGATGGTCTCCTCAAGGCACCAGAACAGCTCTCCGAGTGCTAGGTTCTCGACCACCCAAAAAACACGAGCAGTGCAAGAAAATCTCGAAATCAGCGTCTAGACATCACGCACGGCTTTCCGAATATTGGAAGCACTACTACAGCCACCGGGTGCAGCACTGGTACAAACCCAATAGTGAGTGACACAAACAGATGAGGCACAGACCCATATCCCACTCTCAACCACGCTTAGGCATGGGGCAAAGCCCTACAGCCACCGAATGGCCACCAGGAACTTTCAGCGAGTTAGTGCCTTCTCAGCTCAGCGAGAAAACTCTCCTAGCTCCTAACAAGCCAACAGGGATGCCGGAATGCATTGACCCCGTCTCACCTGTGTGTGCGCCTGTGTGTGCGCCTGTGTATGCCCCTGTGTGTGCCTGGGTGTGTGCCTGTGTGTGTGCCTGTGTGAGTGCCTGTGTGTGTGCATGTGTGTGTGCATGTGTGTGTGCCACTGGGTCAAAATTAGTACGCTGCATGTCAGTGCCAACCCACATGACGGAGATCACGCGTCACTCCACTAGATCACGAATGAAGTGATGCTCAACCGCAATGTCCTTTGTGTGAGCATGAAACACACCGGAGTTCTCCGCAATGGCGAGAGCACTCTGGTTGTCGCAACGCAGCATAATGGCGGGTACTGACTGCCCAAGCACAAGGAACAAGCGCTGCAGCCATACTGCCTCAGCAGCCCTTGCGTCCAAAGCAACGTACTCTGCCTCCGACGAACTACGTGCGATGCAGCCCTTCTTCCCGCTTCGCCAAGACAAAGCGGTACCACCGAGCAGAAACACGTAGTTAGTACGGCTGCGCCCATCTGGGCTCCAAGCCCAGTCACTGTCAGTGTAGGCGTCAAGGACCACCGAACACTGTCGACAAAAACAGAGTCTGAGGTACGGTGTGGAGACCACGTATCACACCTCTCGCACAGCCGCATGAAGGGCTCTTGCACGTGGAGCCTGCAAAAACTAAGCGAGGAGATTGACGGTGAACGCGATGTCAGGACACGTGGTAGTGGCCAGGTACATCAGGGATCCGATGAGACCGAGGTATAAGGTCACGTCCACTGTCTCCCCCAGCTGTGTAGGATCATCCACCTTCAGAGCATCTTGCCCATCGGGTGTGAAAGTGTGGAAGCGGAGGGCACTGCACCGAGGAGATCGCTAAAGCGCTCCCCCACGACTCGTGCATATCGAGCCTGATGCAACAACAGTGTCCGATGTCTGCGATCTCGCACGATCTCCATACCAAGAAACACCGATGGAACAATGAGGTCCTTCATCCTGTAGGCAGTCTCCAGGATAGCCTTGGCCTCCTTCACGGCCTCCAGGGATGGAGACGCGATCAGAAGGTCATCGACATAGACCAGGATGGCGGTGAACCGCTCGGGTGTCGGTAGGATGAACAGAGAGGGGTCTGCCTCACTCTGTACGTATCCTGCACGAGTCAAAGTGCCGGTGATCTCCCGGTTCCAACATCGCGGAGACTGCTTGAGGCCGTACAAGGACTAGCGCAAGTGCAAGACCTTGTCACTGTCCTCAAAGTCCGGTGGCTGAGCCACGTAAATCTCCTCATCCAGAGAGCCATGGAAGAACGCATTGTTCACATCCATCTGGTGTAGTTCCCAATCATGCTGAGCCACTACACCGAACAGAGTTCGAGCTGAGGTCATGTGGCGGACAGGGGAAAAAGTGTCGGTGTAATCGACTCCCTCAATCTGAGAGTACCCCTAGACGACCAAGCGGGCCTTGTAGCGTTCGAGTGAGCCATCCGGCTTCACCTTCTTGCAAAAGACCCACTTGACCTGAATAGCCTTCCTCCCAGGAGGAAGGTCGACAAGCTCGTAGACTCTGTGGTCTCGGATAACACGAAGCTCATCCTCACAGGCAGCACGCCAAGCGTTAGCATCCTGTGATGAGAGAGCCTCCCTTAGTGTGCCCTGGTTGTGTGCCATAGAGGGANGAGTTCGAGCTGAGGTCATGTGGCGGACAGGGGAAAAAGTGTCGGTGTAATCGACTCCCTCAATCTGAGAGTACCCCTAGACGACCAAGCGGGCCTTGTAGCGTTCGAGTGAGCCATCCGGCTTCACCTTCTTGCAAAAGACCCACTTGACCTGAATAGCCTTCCTCCCAGGAGGAAGGTCGACAAGCTCGTAGACTCTGTGCTCTCAGATAACACGAAGCTCATCCTCACAGGCAGCACGCCAAGCGTTAGCATCCTGTGATGAGAGAGCCTCCCTTAGTGTGCCCTGGTCGTGCGCCATAGAGGGAGAACTCTACGTGGCAAGTGCACACACCTTAGTGCCGGGCCTGACGACCATGAGATCAGCTGTGGTGTCACAGGCGATATGGAACTCGCGAGTGACGAGGTCGTTCCCTACGGGGCACGCTGGATGTACCTCTGTGAGCTCAGTGAGGACACTCAGGCCTAGGGCCTTTGCGCCGGGGTCACCACTCGCGATGCTGCGAGAGGAGCGTCTAGGTGCGGGGCCCGATGCTTGCTGAGCTCCGGAATCCAGTGGTCCAAGATGGCCACCGGGCTCACGGGAGTAACCTGAGGTTGAAGGCCGCACCTCAAGCTCAGGGACAGATGCGACCGTAGCTGGTGAGGACTGAGACGAGGCAGCCGGAGACTCCGTACGAGGAGATGCGTGTGTGGGGAACACGGGGCTGGGTGTGGCAGCTGAAGCAAGCAAGACTGGACCTGAAACTAAGGCAGGAGTACTAGCCAACGTAGGAACAGGAGTGGGCGAGGCTGGATCAGATATAGAGATAGGGGTGCCAGCAGACGCAAGTTTTGGTGCAGAAGGAGACGTGGGAACAGAGATACCTGTGGCGTGTGAAACAGGCTGGACAGGCGAGATCTCGGGACCAAGGGCAATGATCGCCGGATCATCAAGGGCCGGAGACCGAGAGGGGGCTCGAGCAGACACATCCGCCTGATGAGGGATGCTCACTGGCGTGGAAGTCTCCCCCATCCGCCGAGAACCCTTACAGGAAGGAACATGGGTGGCAGAGAGTGCTGTGATCGAAGTCAAGTCACGGTAGGTGAGCGACTCAAAAAAACAACGCGTCGCGAGACTCAATGACGCGACGATGAGTAGGGTCCCATAAGCGCCAGGCCTTTGACGGCAGAGAAATGCCTATGAAGACACACAAACGGCCCCGAGGTGTGACCTTGGATCCCTGCTGGTCCTCAGTGTACCACACGGAGGCCAGGGAGCCCCAGACGCGAGCGAGACTAAGGTCAGCACGGTGTCCAAACCAGAGCTCGTCACTGTGATATGGTCCGGAAGCGGACCGTGCGGGAGGCGGTTCCAGACCCAAGTCATGTAGGCAAAACCCTCAAAGACAAAAGANACCCACTTGACCTGAATAGCCTTCCTCCCAGGAGGAAGGTCGACAAGCTCGTAGACTCTGTGGTCTCGGATAACACGAAGCTCATCCTCACAGGCAGCACGCCAAGCGTTAGCATCCTGTGATGAGAGAGCCTCCCTTAGTGTGCCCTGGTTGTGTGCCATAGAGGGAGAACTCTACGTGGCAAGTGCACACACCTTAGTGCCGGGCCTGACGACCATGAGATCAGCTGTGGTGTCACAGGCGATATGGAACTCGCGAGTGATGAGGTCGTTCCCTACGGGGCACGCTGGATGTACCTCTGTGAGCTCAGTGAGGACACTCAGGCCTAGGGCCTTTGCGCCGGGGTCACCACTCGCAATGCTGCGAGAGGAGCGTCTAGGTGCGGGGCCCGATGCTTGCTGAGCTCCGGAATCCAGTGGTCCAAGATGGCCACCGGGCTCACGGGAGTAACCTGAGGTCGAAGGCCGCACCTCAAGCTCAGGGACAGATGCGACCGCAGCTGGTGAGGACTGAGACGAGGCAGCCGGAGACTCCGTACGAGGAGATGCGTGTGTGGGGAACACGGGGCTGGGTGTGGCAGCTGAAGCAAGCAAGACTGGACCTGACACTAAGGCAGGAGTACTAGCCAACGTAGGAACGGGAGTGGGCGAGGCTGGATCAGATATAGAGATAGGGGTGCCAGCAGACGCAAGTTTTGGTGCAGAAGGAGACGTGGGAACAGAGATACCTGTGGCGTGTGAAACAGGCTGGACAGGCGAGATCTCGGGACCAAGGGCAATGATCGACGGATCATCAAGGGCCGGAGACCGAGAGGGGGCTCGAGCGGACACATCCGCCTGATGAGGGATGCTCGCTGGCGTGGAAGTCTCCCCCATCCGCCGAGAACCCTCACAGGAAGGAACATGGGTGGCAGAGAGTGCTGTGATCGAAGTCAAGTCACGGTAGGTGAGCGACTCGAAAAAACAACGCGTCGCGAGACTCAATGACGCGACGATGAGTAGGGTCCCATAAGTGCCAGGCCTTTGACGGCAGAGAAATGCCTATGAAGACACACAAATGGCCCCGAGGTGTGACCTTGGATCCCTGCTGGTCCTCAGTGTACCACACGGAGGCCAGGGAGCCCCAGACGCGAGCGAGACTAAGGTCAGCACGGTGTCCAAACCAGAGCTCGTCACTGTGATATGGTCCGGAAGCGGACCGTGCGGGAGGCGGTTCCAGACCCAAGTCATGTAGGCAAAACCCTCAAAGACAAAAGACTCTGGGAGACAGCACTCAGACCGCATGGCACGAACCGCATCCTCCATGGTGCGGTTCCAGCGCTCAGATACACCGTTCTGCTTGGGGGTAGCAAGAGCGCAGACCTAGTGAAAAATCCCGTGCTCAGCAAAGAAGAAGTCAATCTCGCCAAGGAACTCGCCGCCCCGATCCGAGCGGAAGGTATGTAGCGTGTGGCGGGACTGACGCTCAGCCATCACTTGCCAGGGTCAAACTGCAAGGGCGGCGTCGCTCTTCTGACGCAGGCTGTAGACCCACCGCATCCGGGTGAAGTCGTCAGTCACAATCAGAACATACCGGCTCCTCTCGGACAGGGACTCGATCGGGAGAGGGTCAAGGAGGTTTGAGTGAACGAGCTCGAGAGGACGAAGCACTCGGGAACGAGAGTCAGGGTGGGTGCACCGGTGCATCTTTCCCTGAGCGCAAAAAAGGCAGTCAGTCTTGGGTGGCTTCTCGAAAGAAGCCACGTCAAGACCGAGAGCGGGCTGTGTCCGAATGAGCTTCGACACAGTGTCGGAGCCCACGTGACACAGACAGCGATGAAGTGACCTCTAGTGTTCCGAAGATAGAACACCAGTGACAAAGACACAATCGGAGGAAGAGGAAGAGCGAGGGGAGGAGGGCCGAGTGATGCGTTACAGATCATGTATGACTGAAGCACACAGGACGATACTGTGGGTGTCAGTAGTAGTCACAGTCGCTGAGTCAGCGGTATGCTCCACAAAGAGACCCATCAAGGTGCAGGAACACACAGAAAGCAAGCTGAGCTCAAGATCAGGCACAAACACGTCGGAAAGGTACAAGGGGCCAGACGGACCATCGAAGCATACAGCCCCAACACCATGGACTTGCAAGGACTGACCAGACCCTGTACGAACGGAACGGACAGACGTGACAAGACCGAGAATAACAAAGTCACTACGACGACACGTCATGTGATGGGTAGCACCAGAATGGATGATCCAAGTGCCACCGGAGTCACGGCTGGTGGATGTCATTGTACAACGCTCAATAGAACACTCGGCATCACAGGGACGCTGAGCCGTCAGTGGAGAGGAACGACGCACAACACAAAGATGAGACTCATGAATCCACTCGGTGTAGTAAGGCCCATCATCGTCACATGCAGAGTGTGCTCCCCCACACACGTCGTCACGAGCCACAGGAACGGACGAACAAGCAGTCTGTGAACCACCCGACGATGATAACATTCTCGTACCTCCCTGAAAGCGGAGCGCCAGAAGGTGGCGAAGTTTGGTAATGGTGCGGTCGCGCGGGTCCGGATCGCTGCTGCTCGCCTGTGAGGAGGCAGGAACAGATGCAGTCGTGGCCGCTGCGCGTCCGGAGGAGGACGCGGGTGATGTGCCACACGTGGAACAAAGAGCATGAGTAGCCTGGAGCCCACGAGTGATCACGCCCAGTCAAGCGGCTGCTGGCACTCGGTGTGGCGATGGGCGCCTCCACAGTTGTAGCATGCACAGATCGGCCACTGCTACCAGTGGATGACAACTGCTGCTGACCTGATCCACGCTTCGTATTCTTCTTCTTCCCTTGGGCGGCTGCTGCAATGCCTTGTGTTTGCGTGGGTGTAGACGGGGTCGAAGAGGAGAGGAAGATAAGGAATTGATGGAGGAGGAAGAGGGAGACTGTAGGAGGGAAGATGGTGGTGATGCGATGGCTGCTAGAGCAAGGGAAGTCTCCTGATAAGCTACGGCTGCCTCGCGGGCTGAGATCACCTGAAGGAAGAGCAGATGCGCCCAAGGAAGTAGATGCAGAGTGACTGAGAAGGGCTTGAGGACAGCGTCGCTGTACCGTGTGAAGATGTCGATGTACTCGAGGCGAACTCCGAGCATAATCGTACGAAGCGGCCACATTTGTGTGCCTCCCTAGGTCCCCAAGTGTGTGTAGATGCGCATGGCGCGTCGCCATTAATCCGCTGCAGGCTCTGCAGGCCCCTGACGGAGTGAATGTAAAGCACAAATGTGTGATGCACGAGTGGCGTGCGTCTCTGCGGCCAGTAAGGATAAGGCCAGATCCCAACCTCCACGGGGATCGGTGCCGGTGCCTGTGCCGGCCTCGCCTAGGAAGGGGCGGAAGTCGACGAAGGTCTCGTGTGGCATGGCGTAGAGGAGTCCGCGCATGGCCCGGGCTGCTGTCAGTACCTATGCTGGGTCTATAGGCTGGTACCAGCTATGGTAGTAAGGCCACACTCCCTCAGAAGTAGCCCACATCTGAAACAGGATCTCCCAGGAGTCAAAGCCATCCTCATTGATGTACTGTGGAGGTGGTGCCTCAAAGTCCTTTGGCTGCCGTTCCGTGGGGAGAGCAACCACAGGCTGAGTAGGACGAGAGTCGGGAAAGACTCCTGGATGAGGATGGTCATCGGGGTATTCAGGTGACGATCGTATTGGGGAAAACAAAGGAGTCCGGGTGCCCGTCTGCAGCTGATAGAGGCGCTCTTGAAGAACTCGAATCTCCAGAGCCAGGGAGTCATCCGTAATGCCTGGCATGAGTGGCTCATCATCAAGGAGGTCAGCAGGTGGTGGGACAGGTCAAACATCTGTCACGGGTGCCTGAGCCGACTGTTGGATAGAGACCGCGACGCCGCCAGCTCCCTAAGAAGCCCGCTGAGGAGTCGTGGACTGAGCACGTAGAAGCTCAGCCAGCGTGCGGATAGCGTCAGTCTGCTCTCTCTACAGGCGACGCATCTCATCTTGTTGGCTTCGCAGGTCCTCAATGGCCTGCGAGCGTGGACTCAGTACACCAGACGAAGAGGAAGGATCGCCTGGTCCCTTCTCTTTGTTGTCGGACAGGCTCATGTCGCCGCTCAATATGGGGCGGCAGTTCAAGTTTGTCAGATTTCAGAATCGTCAGTGTTTCTCGAGGAGTTGAGACGCCAGAAACTTTTGACCGTCCGGCCAAAAACTTGGCCATGGTGCTGATGTCAGCAGGTGGTTGCTGATGTCAGCACGACCTGATGATGTCAGCAAACAAAATTACTGACATCAATTCGCCTCTCCTCCTTTTTTCTTTCTTTCTTTCTCGCGACTCTTCGCGAGCGTGCAGCCGCTCAGCGACGGCTGCATAGAAGCTACGCGGAAGCTGCGTAGCAACTTCCGCTCAACTACTGTTGCAATAGTGCTGTCAGCTACAGCAGTAGCTGTGTAGCTGCGTGTGCAGCGTGGCAGCAGCGGCTGCGATGCTACTGCTATGCGCTGCGGCTGCTGCTCGCTACCGCCGCCGCGCGCTACTGTTGTTGCCAGTGCTGCGCTGCTGCTGCCGCCACTGCTGCTACCCTGTTGTTGCCACCGCGGTTACCGTTGCTGCTGCTGCGCTGCTGTTGCCGCCACTACTGCTGCATTGTTGCTGCCGCCGCTGCTGCTGCGCTTCTGCTGCCGCCGCTGCTGCTGCTGCTGCTGCTGCCAATGTGGTTGTGGATGGCGACTGCGCTCATTGTAGCCGCCACACACCGCTGTTACTGCGGGTACACTACTGCTGCTGCCTCTATTGCTGTTGCTGCTGGCATGGTGGCAACAACGCTGTTGCGATCTTACGTGGTGGGTGAAGGCTGCGCCGACGGCAATCGGTTGTCTGTGACAGGCCCCATGGAATCTGCTGCAGTAGTAACTATCACTACTACTGCTCTGCTGCGTCTCTGCTGCGTAGCTCAGTGAGAACTTTCTCACTGCTCTGATACCATGAGAAGATGCGTGGAACCTTCCTAGCAACACATCCGTAGTCTAGGCGTCAGTGCCTGGTCAGACGGTGACGACAGTCACAGGTCGTGCACATAACGGCAAGGGTTTGGCTAGGAGACACAAGACAAAGTGTCAGAATGCTTCAATAGCATATGAAGAGAGAAATGACAAATGACAGGTCCAAGGCATAAATACCTGCCGCGGCGCACGGCGGGTGTCGCACGCGGCAGTCCAAGAGCTGTCCTAAAACCGGCCCAAAACCACTCTTTTCGCCGTAACTCTGCGCACACATGTCAGAATGCTACGCTGTCTGAACCTAGACGTGCAGAATCAAAAGAGGGACTGTACGCCTGGTCACATGCATGCATCCATCATCAGACGGTGGACATACAATGCAAAAAAATGCAAAGATGGCTCATGGCCAGTCCGCCAAAAGACGCCTGCAAGCTGTAGAAAAGACAGCAGAGAGTTCCGAAAGCATCTGGGGCTTTGGAACGGTAGTCGGCCAGCTCCAAGCCGGGTGTCCGCCACCAGTCGTCGCACCGCTGTCACCAGGGTCCGCCCCAGGGATCTGCACGAGTATGGATACGGCCGAGTGGTGACAGTAAAATGTACACGAACGTCACAAATCACAACAATGGCGGTTTGCGAAAGGGCGAGGGCTGACGAGCGGATCTCGAAAAATTGCATCCCCGCCAATTTCTTTGCGATGGTCACAAATCGATATAGCGCAAAGTATTTCATCGATAAATTCACAATGCCTATGTGGCACTCGTATTGTTGAATTTCATCGATTCCATAGTTCTAGGACTAGGTTTTCCATAGTTCTAGAATTATTTTTTTGACAAAGAAACTTCCGTCGCCTGTAGTTAAAACCACACGCATGGACGGCGACGATGGGGCTTATCGAACTCACCCTCGGACGCTCGAAATTCGGGCATTCGAATTCGAGAAGGCAAACTGCGGCTCGACCAACCTCGCTACGCGAATGCCTCCCTGGTTCAGGCATTCATCGCCACCCCCACATGGAGTGGCGGTTCGACGGGCAGCCCATCGCATCGCAATCGCACCAATGAACGACCAAGCCCAGCGGTCGTGGGCTCGAACCTCCCAACAGCATCATCTATTGTTCGAAAATTACACGTCATAGTGCGCTGTCCGATGAAGATGGGGTAAATAGCTGCAAACCTCCGATTGTTGAAAAATCCAATGAATCATCGACGACCTCTACCGATATTTTCGATGTCATCGATGATTGGTTGTAGTTATCATCCACTGGCACGAAAAAGGGATCGATAGATTTCTGGTCAAATTGACGCCGGGGCCCGGGTTTAGTCAATGACCCAGCGCGAGGACCCGCATTGCCGGATCCATCAGCAAGGGAGCCCGGATCTGGGCGTCGACCAATGCGAGGGCCCATCGCAAACACTCGCGAATTGAGATTGCCGGCTTTCCTGCCGGTTGGTGAATCTTCGCTGTGACAAGGGCTCAGCTCGCTACTCGGGATGGCAGATGGGTAAGGAAATCATGACTAGTTGTCGAACTTACTCTGAAACAAATGAAAATGAAAACGGCAAACCTGCTAGATATGTGACGTTTGCGAATAAAACATATCTATATCATTGCCTGCTGCACAATACATCGTTATCCGAGTTTCGCAAACGGAGTACCCGGCACGCAAGTATAGTGGACACAACAGCGAGCGGCCGTATTCAGAACGAGGATGGCGCGACAATCAAACCGAGAAAAAAGTCTTCCTTTCTAAATTCATAACATGTGTCAAAAAACAAGATATTTATACAAAAGGATTCCAGGGAGTTCTCGGACAGAAAACACAATGCTAATAATATGTACCTCAAAACGAATAGAACTAACAACTCAAAGTTGACAGAAAAAATTATCATTAACGGAATAAATCAGTTGTAAAAGACATTTCTTATTAATGTCCAAGTTTCATCTCCCTATATGTCCTTGAAAACTCCATTTTCCACTGAAAACTACATATGGGTCTGTGGATTTTGCTTCTCAATTGAAATAACCCATGATACAATGCACTTAAAATTTAACCTTTTTTACAGGAAAACCCAAATCATAAACTTTGGCTAGTTAAAAGAAAAACTTATGAAAAACATGAATGTATCTAGTGATGTACCAAAATTCAAAATACAAAAATAATGGCATTCAAGTTATAATCCGAAACCGGATAAAAACGTTATCATAGATTCAATAGTATTATATGAAACTTGATACATAATAATTGGCCCTTTCTACCGTTTAAACTGCTTTTCCAAAAGAAAAAAACTTGAATATGTATTAGTGGTAAGGATAATCCATGTAAATATAGTTATAAAACAAATATCAGACTATAATAAATCTTGAATTTTTCCTTGCCAAAACGCTAATGATATTAACATGAAAAAATCTCCATACATTAAGATGTGGTCATAAACATAATTACAAGGAAAGATATAGTCAAAATTATTATAATATATCGAAACGGCGTATAAAATTAAAAATAAACACACATATAGATTAAGACCCAATGTCAATGGATGTATATATTGTGACATTCATATGACAAGATAGAAGTTAAGAGTTTTTAGTAGACTGAAAAAAGGAGATATTTATACATATTACACTGAGGTACAAGAAAAATCTATATTTATTTTGAAACACTTGTGGTTTCATATGTTCAAGGATATAAAAAACAGAAACATAGATATAGATAGAAGTAAAGATAAATATTTAAAATTACATGATACTATGAATATAGATATGGATATGGATACATATCCATTTAGATATAGAATAAGATATTAAAACTAGATATAGAAATAGGTATAAGCATATATATATACATAAATATAGAAACAAAGTTTGTTCATTTTAATAGCCAAAGATACACATGAAGATGTAGATATGCATGTAGATATAAAAATGATATTGATGTAGATATAGATATGTATATATAGATATAGACATATCTCATACAAAAATATAGATGTTGATTGTGATATGGATATAGATAGATATAGATATAGATGTAGATATAGATACAGATACATATATAGATACAGATACAGATACAGATACAGATATAGATACAGATATAGATATAGATATAAATATAGATATAGATATAGATATAGATATAGATATAGATAAAGATATAGATATAGATATAGATATAGATATAGATATAGATATAGATATAGATATGGATATCGATAAAGATATTGATATCGATATCGATATCGATATCGATATCGATATCGATATCGATATCGATATCGATATCGATATCGATATCGATATCGATATCGATATCGATATCGATATCGATATCGATATCGATATCGATATCGATATCGATATCGATATCGATATCGATATCGATATCGATATCGATATCGATATCGATATCGATATCGATATCGATATCGATATCGATATCGATATCGATATCGATATCGATATCGATATCGATATCGATATCGATATCGATATCGATATCGATATCGATATCGATATCGATATCGATATCGATATCGATATCGATATCGATATCGATATCGATATCGATATCGATATCGATATCGATATCGATATCGATATCGATATCGATATCGATATCGATATCGATATCGATATCGATATCGATATCGATATCGATATCGATATCGATATCGATATCGATATCGATATCGATATCGATATCGATATCGATATCGATATCGATATCGATATCGATATCGATATCGATATCGATATCGATATCGATATCGATATCGATATCGATATCGATATCGATATCGATATCGATATCGATATCGATATCGATATCGATATCGATATCGATATCGATATCGATATCGATATCGATATCGATATCGATATCGATATCGATATCGATATCGATATCGATATCGATATCGATATCGATATCGATATCGATATCGATATAGATATAGATATAGATATAGATATAGATATAGATATAGATATAGATATAGATATAGATATAGATATAGATATAGATATAGATATAGATACAGATACAGATACAGATACAGATACAGATACAGATGCAGATGCAGATACAGATACAGATACAGATACAGATACAGATACAGATACAGATACAGATACAGATATAGATAAAGATATAGATATAGATATAGATATAGATATAGGTATAGGTATAGGTATAGGTATAGGTATAGGTATAGGTATAGG
>SZWC01023302.1:8756-39550 GCA_023375785.1 Penium margaritaceum | reverse complement strand
GAGTTGGGAAGGGTGCGGCGGTTGTCGAAGTGCCGACCGACGGATGTCGGCCGCCAATCTTCCCCTCCCCCCCCCCCGATGCTGTCGCGGCCCTCCATCGCGACGTCCGCAATGGAGGGCCACATTCTTGCACGGCATGACCGGTTTCGCCATGCTTAAGCAGTGAAATACGTCGCTGTTTGAGCATGTTGAAAATGGGGGGCGGATAGGGCTTATTGTTGGCGGACAGGGGCTTAGTCATTCCGACGGAGGGGTATATGATGCTTATTGTTCCGACGGAGGGGTATATGATAGGCATGGGTGACAAAACAGGGGGGAATTGGCATTTTCACCGGTTTCGCTTTCAACGGGGAGGAGCTCATTGACACACAAGAGGATGAATGTTTGGAACGGAGGTGTTCTGTGCAAATGGGCGAAAGGATCAAGGATAAATTGATCAGATAATCATATTTTGGGCTTTGTCCTTATGCGAGGTAATGGGTTGTTGGAAGACTACTAGTAGTCGAGCATACCTAATTCTTGACCCATCGGAAGCTGAAACCTGGTGAAGTTGGTCAAAGTGATGAGCCGAACTGAACTGCTGGGAGGTGATTTTGACGCCCGGTGATTCTAGCCGCGCATGTTTTCTTTTCTTCAACCTGTTCGTTCATGGTTTAATGTCGGCGCTCGAATTGAGACTTCCATCTTTAAAGTTATGTTTCGTTCTGCGATGTTAAGGTCATTAGGCGAATCGAACATGCTTGGAAGATAATGCAAAACATTTCGGGTTGTAGAAGAACGTTGCCTCGCGAAAGCTCTCTGTTAGGGCAGCTTACGAGGTGGGATTTTCACCTGAGGTCAAAGATTGGTGCTGATGCGATTTATCGTCAGATCAATCCCATGGTTATCGCGGATCGTCACATCATTTAGAGGTAGCTTCTGAAAGTAGGCCCTCGCCATACCCCAATGTCTACATCTTCGCCGTGTAAGGTGGCGATTGGTCAAGTCATCACCTCGGACGGGATTGCACAAGGATGAAACCGGCCCAGGGTCAGGGGATGCATGCCTCACCTGACCCTCAACCGCACCTATTCTAGTCCTACCTTCCATTCCTGTCCCACCGAGTGATTGGCTCTGGCGTTGAACAGAGGAGCTCATCCATCTACCATCCTTTACCAGCTGCATGTCCTTTCATACTATAGTCATGCTGATATCATTGGCACAAGTAGATTTTCATCATATCATTGCTCTATTTAAACAAATGACTCCGAGAGAAAATGGATGGAGCGAGAGACTCCACACACTCAGCGTGGCAAGAGTAGTGATAGCACTAACAGGAGCATCATGAACTAAATATCCGAAGGCTGCTACACACTCTAGGTGGAAAAAAGACAAGGTCAAGGTTGACCAGCTACCAACAGCATTAACCATTGGACCTCCTATTGTCTAGAAAGACCGCTACTGATGCGCTCACCAAGTCAATGCACAGAGGACTGGAACACTATTCAGCGCAGCCTAGTATGTAGTTTTCTTAATCTTGTGCAAAGGTTTCTTTTCTACTCAAGTGTTACCGAAGCATTGCCGAGGCATTGCCTATGCATTACCCAGGCATTGCAAGACATTGCCAGCCATTGACAAACACTGCAAGGCATTGCCTACGCATTTCCCAGGCATAGCCTAGGCATTGCCCAGGCCTTGCCAGTCATTGCCACGCATTGCCGAAGCATTGACATGAATTTCCAAGCATTGCCCAAGCTTTGCCAAGAATTGCACAAGTAGTGCCAAACATTACCACGCATTACACAGGCATTGCCAGACATGGTCACACATTGCCAAGCATTCCCTAGGCATTCCCAGGCATTGCCACACATTGTCCAGGCATAGCTAGGCATTGCCATACAATGCCCAAGCATTCCCTAAGTATTGCCACGCATTGCCAGAAACTGCTCGACATCGTCTATGCATTGCTAGGTATTGCCGAGACATTGCCAAGCCTTGTCAGGCATTGCCCAGGCACTGACATGTCACGTTATGTGGGGATGACTTGACTGCATGTCAAACGGTCACCGAATCAACGATTTGTTGGTCAAGTTGGTTTGGTGCTAGATGAGAACCGTTCTTGAAAACTTGGCACAATCAAATACGTGATCCTTCTATCTGTCATTTCTACAATCTTGACATGCCATGCATTGCCTAGTCATTGTCAGACATTGCCACGCATTATTCAAGCATTGCGAGGTATTATCAATGCATTGCCCATCATTTCAAAACATTGCCCAACATTTCCAAACATTGACCAAGCATTACCAGGTATTACCAGGCATTGCCATTGCATTGCGAGGCATTGCATAGCATTTCCCACGCATTGCCGAGGCATTGCCACAGGATTGCTAGGCATTCCCCAAGCATTGCCATCATTACCATGAATTGCCTAGACATTGTTGGGCATTGCACAGGCATTCCCTGGCCATTGCCGAGTGTTTTCCAAGCATTGCCAGGCATTGCCTAATAAATGCAAGGCATTGCCCTGGCATAAGCCAAGCATTACGCAGGCATTACCAGGCATTGCCTAGGTATTGCTCGGACATTGCCAGACGTTTCTAGGCATTGCCCAGGCATTCCCAGACATTGCCAAGACATTGCCCAGTTATTACCTAAGCATTACCAAGCATTGTCCACAAGTTTTCCATGCATTGCCAATTCATTGCCCAGGCATTTTGATACATTGCCAAAAATTATCCAGGCTTTGCTCATGCATTGTCACACTATGTCACTGACACAACAGTAATGTCACCCTAGTTGCGCCCTACTTGCGCCCTAGTTGCACCCTACTTGTGCCCCACTTGCGCTTTACTTGCCCCCTTACTTCCGCCCTAGTGTCCTACTTACACCCTAGTTGTGCACTGGTTGCTCCTTACTTCATTCCTCATTGTGCCTTAGTTATGCCTCAGTTGGGCACTAGAAGTGCCCTAGTTATACCCTAGGTGTGCCCTAGTTGCACCCTAGTTGCGCCCTATTTGTGCCTTACTTGTGCCCTAGTTGTGTCCTAGTTGCACCTTAGATGCACCTTCGTTGGGTACTAGCTCCGCGTTACTTGCGCCCTAGTTGCACCCTAGTTTTTCCCTACTTGCACCTTACTTGCGCCAGACTTGAGCCCTAGTTGTGCCCCTGTTGTTCCCCATATGTGGCTTGGTTGCGCCTCAAATGGGCAGTAGCTACACCATAGTCGTGCCCTAGTTGTGCCCTAGTTGCGCCCTAGTTGCACCCTAGTTGCACCCTAGTTATGCCCTAATTATACCCTAGTTGCACCGTAGTTGTGTCCTAGTTGTGCCCTACTTCCACCCTAGTTGCACCCTACTTGAGCCCAAGTTACAACCTAGTTGCACCTCAATTTGGCACTAGCTACGCCCTAGATACGCCCTAGTTACGCCCTTGTTGCGTCCTAGATCCACCCTAGCTGCGCCCTACTTACGACATACTTAAGCCCTAGTTGCGCCCTTCTAGCGCCCTAGTTGCCCCAGACTGGCGCTCTAATCGTGCCTCCGTTGGACACTAACTACGCCCTAGTCGTACCCTAGTTGCGCCCTAGTTGTCCCTTACTTGCGGCCTACTTGTGCCTTACCAACGCCCTAGTTACGCCCTCGTTGCACCATAGTTGCGGCCTACTTATGCCCTATTTGTGTCCTAGTTCCACCCTAGTTTTGCTCTAGTTGTACCCTACTTGTGCCCTACTTGCGTCCTACTTGCGTCGTAATTACGCCCTAGTTGCGCCCTTGTTGTGTCCTAGTTGCGTCCTACTAACTCCCTACTTGTGACCTTGTTACGTCCTATTGGCATCCTAGTTGTACCATACTTGCGGCATACTTACGCTGCTCTATTTGCGCCATGGTTGCGGCCTAGTTATGCCCCACTTGCGACCTCGTTGCGCCCTACTAGCACCCAAGTTGTGCCCTAGTTATGCCTCAGTTGAATACTACCTATGCCCTAGTTGCGCCCTTGTTCCACCCTAATTGCGTCCTACTTTTGCCCTACTTGTGCTCCACTTGCGCCCTATTTGCGCCCTACTTGCGCCCTAGTTACGCCCTACTTGTACCCTAGTTGCACCTCAGTTGTTCCAGAGTTCAGCACTAGCTACGACCTAGTTGCGCCCCGTTGCTCGTTAGTTCTACCCTAGTTGAGCCCTACTTGTGCGCTAGTTGCATCCTAGTTACGCCATAGTTGTGCCCTGTTTGCACCCTCATTACACCCTACTTGCGCCTGATATGCACCCTACATGCGCCCTCCTTACGACCTGGTTGGGCCCTAGATGCACCCTAGTTGCGTCCTACTTGTGTCCTACTTGCGCCTTACTTGCACCCTAGTTGCGCCCTAGTTGCGCCCTAGTTGCGCCCTAGTTATGCCTAACTTGTGCCCTCCATTGTGCCCTACTTGCGCCATAGTTGCGCCCTAGTCATGCCCTAGTTGCACCCTACTTGCGCCCCACTTGGACCCTAGTTCTGCCCTAATTGCGCCCTAGTTGCACACTACTTGAGCCCTGCTTGCGCCCTAGTTGCACCCTACTTGAGTCCTAGTAAAGCCCTGGTTGCATCTTAGTTGGGAATTAGCTACGCCCTAGTTACGCCATAGTTGCAACTTTGTTGCACCCTAGTTGCATCCTAGTTGCACCCTAGTTGCAACCTACTTGTGCCCTACGTGTGCCCTACTTGCGCCCTAGTTGCGCCCTACTTGTGCCCTAGTTACGCCCTAGATGCACCCTAGTTATGGCCTAGTTGCACCTCACTTGGACACTAGCTACACCCTATTTGTGCCCTAGTTGCACCCTTGTTAAACCCTAGTTACGCCATACTCGCGTCCTAGTTGTGCCCTTCTTGAGCCCCAGTTGCACCCTAGTTGTGCCCTTGTTGCACCCGAGTTGCGCCTAAGTTGGGCACTAGCTACACCCCTACTTGCACCCTAGTTACACCCTTGTTTCGCCTTAGTTGCACCCTAGTTATGCCTTAGTTGTGCTCTACTTGCACCTAAGTTGGGCCCTACATGCGACCTAGTTGCATCCTAGTTGCGCCTTTGTTGCACCCTACTTGCACCCTACTTGCGCCCTACTTGCGCCCTACTTGTGCCCTACTTGCGCCCTAGTTGTATCCTAGTTGCACCCCTCTTGTGTCCTGTTTATCCCTTTCTTGTACCCTAGTTGCACCCTAGTTGCGTCCTACTTGCGCCCTAGCTACGCTCCACTTTCGCCTGAGTTGTACATCAGTTGGACACAAGCTGCTCCATTGTTGCGCCCTTGTTGCACAATAGCAGTGACTTACTTGCGTCCCAATTGCACCCTACTTGCAACCTAGTTGTGCCCTAGTTACGCCCTAGTTTTGCCCTAGTCGCGCCTTAGTTGCGCCCTAGTTTCGTACAAGTTACGCACTAGTTGTGCCTTAGTTGGGCACTAGCTACATCCTAGTTGCGCCCTAGTTGCGCCATAGTTACGACCTACTTGTGCCCTGTATGCGCCCTACTTGCACCCTAGTTGCGCCCTAGTTTGGCCCTAGTTGCATCCTAGTTGCGCCTAACTTGGTTACTAGCTAAGCCCTAGTTGCGCCGTAGTTGCGCCCTAGTTGCACCCTATGTGTGCCCTAGTTACGCCCTAGTTGTGCCCTACTTGTGCCCTACTTGCACCCTACTTGTGCCCTACTTGCGCCTTAGTTGAGCCCTAGTAGTGCCCTAGTCGCACCCTACTTGTGTCCTATTTGAGCCCTAGCCGGGCCCTAGTTGTACCCTAGTTGCGCCCTAGTTACACCATACTTGCGCCCTAGTTACGCCCTACTTATCCCTACTTGTGCCGTAGTTGCGCTCTACTTGACCCTCCTTGCACCCTACTCACAACATACTTATGCCCTAGTTGCACCCTATTTGCGCCCTTGTTACGTCCTAGTTGCACCCTAGTTGCGCCCTAGTTGTGCCACAGTTGGACACTAGCTACGGCCTAGTTGCGCCCTACTTGCACCCTACTTGCGTCCTACTTGCGCCCTACTTATGCCTTATTCGTACCCTTGTTGCGCCCTAGTTGTGCCCTAGTCATGCCATAATTGCGCCGTAGTTGCACCTCGGTTCGGCAATAGCTACGCCCTAGTTACGCCCTAGCCGTGCCCTAGATACTCCCTATTTGTGCCCTATTTTTTTCCTACTTATGCCCTAGTTGTGCACTAGTTGTGCCCTTTTTGCGGCCTATGTGTGCCCTAGTTGCCTCCTAGTTGTGACCTAGTTGTTCCCTTCTTGAGTCTCAGTTGGGTACTAGCTATGCCTTTGTTACGCCCTTAGTGCGTGTCAGAAAAATGTATGGAGCAGAGGAAGTGACGGCATCAGCAAGTAGATACAGAGCGATCCGACAAACATGAAAATGTTTGACGGAGGCAAGGAAGAATGCGGGGAGTTAGACGTAGGAACTCTGATAGAAGAGTTGGAGATTGAGGTAGAGTGGAAAGGTAGATCGGAGGACTGTGAGAGAAGATTCAAGGAAAGCATGTACGATTGATAGGACAAGTGATGCGCTGAGGAGAGTTGAGCAAAGGAGCGAGAGTAACGATACGAGGAACTGTGGAAGTGAAAGCTGGGACTGGATGGCGATGTGCAAAGAAGTGATGAACGAGCAGAGTGAAGAAACGGCTGCGAGGCCGTAGAACCAAAGGCAAACAAGATGAAAAGACTGGTTTGGATTCATCTTGGAGGGAATGAACATCCTCCGTATACACAGCACAATAGTACAAAACACAAGCATCAATGGCTTCTTTCCGCTAGTCGTATGCGTAACGATGTGATCGTTTTCAGTAGGGGTGTCTTGACTCCAGTGGAACGGTCGTGACCGACCAGCCATTGCCGAGGAGGTTCGGTGTAGGACCTAAACCTGTATCCGGATATCGGACTAACTAAAGGGTGATTAGTACAGAGAGGACATTGTCATAGTCATATTTCTGACTGTGCATCCTAGTTGTGCTCTATTTGCGTCCTAGTTTTGTGCTAGTTACGTCCTACTTGCATCCTACTCCCGTCCTAGCTGTGCCCTACTTGCGCCCTAGTTATGCAATGATTGCGCCCTAGTTGCGCCCTAGTTGCACCCTACTTGTGCCATACTTATGCCATACTTAAGCCCTAGTTCCACCCTAGTTACACCCTCGTTACGCCCTACTTGCACCCTACTTGCACCCTAGTTGTGCCCTAGTTCTGCCCTAGTTGTGCACTAGTTGCGCCCTAGTTGCACTCTAGTTGTGCCGTACTTGCCTCCTATATGCGCCCTAGTTGTGTCCTAGTTGCACCCTAGTTGCGCCCTAGTTGCGCCTTAGTTGGGCACTAGCTACACCCTATTTGCGCCCTAGTTGCACCCTAGTTGCGCCCTACTTGCACCCTACTTGCACGCTAGTCAAGCCCAAGTTGCGCCCTAGTTGCACCCTAGCTGCGCCCTAGTTGCGTCCTAGTTGCGCCTTAGTTGGGCACTAGCTACGCCCTTGTTGCGCCCTAGTTCCACCCTAGTTACGCCTCACTTGTGACCTACTTGTGCGCATCTCGCGCCCTATTTACACTCTAGTTGTACCCTAGTTGCGCCCTAGTTGCACCTTAGTTGGGCACTAGCTGCACCCTAGTTGTCCGCTAGTTGCACTCTACTTGCACCCTAGTTGTGCCCTAGTTACATTGCAGTTGCACATTAGTTGTGCCCTACTTGTGCCCTAGTTGTGTCCTAAATGCGTCCTAGTTCCACACTACTTGCGCCCTTCTTGCATCCTAGTTGCACTCTAGTTATGCCCTAATTGTGCCATACTTGCGCCCTACTTGCACCCTGCTTGTGCCCTAGTTGCGCCCTAGTTGCACCCCACTTGCGCCCTACTTGCGCCCTGCTTGTGCCCTGGTTGCGCCCTAGCTGAACACTGAATGCACCCTACATGGACCCTACTTGCGCCCTAATTGCGCCCTAGTTGCGTCCTAGTCACACCCGTCTTACTTCTATCGTACTTGCACCCTACTTGCGCCCTAGTTGTACCCTAGTTACGCCCTACTTGTACCCGATTTGCACCCTAATTGCACCCAATTTGTACCCTAGTTACACCCTAGTTGCACCCTAGTTGTGTCCTAGTTGCGCCCTATTTGCACCCTAGTTGCGCCCTACTTGAGCCCGAGTTGCACCCTAGTTGTACCCTAACTGCACCGTACTTGCCCCCAACTTGCGCCCTACTTGTGCCGTAGTTGTACCCTCCCTGCGCCCTAGTTGCATCCTAGTTGCGCCCTAGTTGCGCCTCAGCTGGACACTAGTTATGCCCTAGTTGTGTCCTCGTTTGGCCCTAGTTGCACTATACTTGCACCATTCTGACACCCTACTTGCGCCCTAGTTGTGCCTTAGTTGCGGCCTTGTTGAGCCCTAGTTCCATTTCTGTTAGGCACAAGCTACGCGCTAGTTGTGCCCTCATTGTGCCCTAGTTGTCCCCTATTTGTACCCTCCTTGCGCCCTACTTGCCCCCTAGTTGTACCCTAGTTGTATCATAGTTATGCCCTAGCTGCACTTCACTTGGGCACTAGCTACGCCCTAGTTGCCCCTTAGTTTCACCCTAGTTACACCCTAGTTGCATTCTAGTTGCATCCTACTTGTGTCCTACTTGGGCCCTAGTTATGCCCTAATTGCACCCTTCTTGCACCCTACGTGCACCCTACTTGCACCCTACCTGTGCCCTAGTTGTGCTCTAGATGCGTCCTACTTGTTCCCTACTTGCGTCCTACTTGGGCCCTTGTTGCGCCCTACTTGCGCCCTACTTGCATCCTACTTGCACCCAAGTTGCTTCCTATTTGTGCCTAAGTTGTGAACAAGATACGCCCTAATTCTGCCCTAATTGTGCCCTAGTTCCACCCTAGTTGACCCCTACTTCTGTTGTACTTGTGCCCTAGTTGTGCCCTACTTGCTCCCCAATTGCGCCCTAATTGCGTCCTAGTTACACCCTAGTTCCGTCTCATTTGGGCACTAACTATGCCCTAGTTGCACCCTAGGTGCGTCCTTGTTGCGCCCAAGTTGCACCCTAGTTGTGCCCTAGATACGCCCTAGTTGCATCCTACTTGCGCCCTACTTGCGCCCTTGTTGCACCCTTGTTCCTTCCTAGTTGCATCCTACTTGCGTCCTACTTCCGCCCTTGTTGTGTCCTAGTTACGCACTAGTTGCGCCCTATTTGAGCCCCACTTGCCCCCTACTCACACCCTAGTTGCTCCCTAGTTGCGCCCTAGTTGTGCTCCATTTGCGCCGCATTTGCGCCGCACTTACGCCCTACTTGCGCCCTAGTTGCACCTTAGTTGTGCCCTAGGTACGCCTTACTTGCATCCTACTTATCCTTTAGTTGCACCCCAGTTGCACCCTAGTTGCGCCCTTGTTGCGTCCTAGTTGTACCCTAGGTGTGACCTACTTGCACCCTCATTGCACCCTACGTGTACCCTAGTTACACCCTAGTTAAGGACTAGTTGTACCCTAGTTGTGCCTTATGTGCCCCCTCATTCCACCCTGCTTGCACCCTTGTTGTGTCCTAGATGCACCCTAGTTGCATCCTAATTATGCCGTACTTGTGTCCTACTTTCTCCTTCGTAACACCCTACTTGCATCCTAGGTGTGCCCTACTTGCGCCCTAGGTGTGTCCGAGTTGCGCCCAAGTTGTGCACCAGTTATCCCTCAGTTGGACACGTGCTACTCCCTAGTTGCGCCCCAGTTGCACCATAGTTACAGCCTACTTGCACCCTACTTCTGCCCTATTTCCGCCCTACTTACGTCCTAGTTCCGCCCTAGTTGCGCCTTAGTTGGACACTAGCTACACCCTAGTTGCGCCCTAGTTGCACACTAGTTGCGCCCTACTTGTGCCCTACATGCGCCCTACTTGTGCCCTAGTTTGCCCTAGTTTTGCCATAGTTGCGCCTCAGTTGGGTACTATCTACGCCCTAGTTGCGCCCTAGTTGCCCCCTAGTTACACCCTAGTTGCACCCTACGTGCACCCTAGTTGTGCTGTACTAGCAACCTACTTGCACCCTAGTTGTACTCTAGCGGTGCCCTATCTGCACCCTACTTCCACCCTACTTGCGCCTTAGTTCCGCCCTAGTTGCACCCTACATGCGCCCTACTTGCACCCTACTTCCGCCCTACTTGCACCCTAATAACGCCTTACTTGTTCCCTAGTTGCGTCGTAGTTGTATCCTAGTTAGGCCCTGGTTGCACCTCATATGGGCACTAGCTACTCCCTATTTGTGCCCTAGCTCCACCCTAGTTGTACCCTGATTGCGCCCTCCTTGACCCTACTTGCACCGTTGTTGCGGTCTAGTTGCGCCTTAGTTGCGTCCTAGTCGTGCCCTAGTTGTGCCCTAGTTGTGCCTTGATTCGACACAACCTATGCCCTAGTTGCGCCTTAGTTATGTCCTAGTTGTGCCCTTCTTGCGCCCTACTTCCATCCTACTTGCACCCTGATTGTGCCCTAGTTGCGCCCTAGTAGCGCCCTAGTTGCGCCTTACTTGGACACTAGCTACACAGTACTTGCGCCCTTGTTGCACTCTAGTTGTGCCCTGGTTGCATCCTGGTTGCGCCCTAGTTGCGCCCTACTTGTGCCCCACTTGCGCCATAGTTGCACCCTAGTTATGCCCTAGCTGCACCTTACTTCTACCCTACTTGAGCCCTACTTGTGCCCTAGTTGAGCACTACTTGCGTGCTAGTTGCACCCTACTTTCCCCCTACTTGCGTCCTAGTTGCACAATAGTTGCGCCCTACTTGCACCCTAGTTACACCCTAGTTGCACCCTTGTGACAACCTAGTTACACCTCAGTTGAGCATTAGCTGCGCCTTAGTAGTGCTTTAGTTGCATCCGAGTTACGCCCTAGGTCAGCCCTACAAAGCACTCTACTTGTGCCCTAGTCGTACCCAACTTGCGCCCTAGTTGTGTCCTGCTTGATTCCTAGTTATGCCCTATTTGCGGCCTGTTTCCATCTCAGTTGGGTACTAGCTATACCCTAGTTGTGCCCTAGGTGCAACCTAGTTACTCCCTAGTTGCGTCCTAGTCGTGCCCTAGTTGCGCCCTAGTTGTGTCCTACTTGCGCCCTACTTCTACCTAGTTTTGCCCTAGTTGCATCCCCGTTGCGTCCTACTTGCACCCTACTTGTGCCCTAGTTACGCCTTAGTTGCGCCCTACTTGAGTCCTACTTGCCTCATACTTGCGCCCTAGTTGCGTTCCAATTGCAACCTACTTGCGCTCTACTTGTGCCCTAGTTGCACCCTAGTTGCACCCTAGTGGCGCCCTACTTGCGCCCTACTTGCACCATAGTTGTACCCTAGTTGTGCCCTAGTTGTGCCCTAGTTGTACCTAGTTGTGCCCTAGTGGTACCCTACTTGCACCTAATTGCACCCTAGCTGCGCCCTACTTACGCCCTAGTCGTAACCTAGTTGCATCCTAGTTGCGCCCTAGTTGTGCCCAATGTGCGCCATTCTTGCGCCCTACTTGCACTCTTGTTGCACCCTAGTTGCACCCTAGATTTTCCCTACTTGCACCCTACTTACGTCCCGCATGTCCCCTACTTGCATCGTACTTGTGTCCTTGTTGCGCCCTACTTGAACCCTAGTTGCGTCCTAGTTGCGCCAAAGTTACGCCCTAGTTGTGTCTCAGTTGTGCACTAGCTACTCCCTAGTTGTGCCCTCTTTGCAACGTAGTTGCACCCTACTTGCGCCCTACTTGCACCCTACTTGTGCCCTACTTGCGCCCTCCTTGCGTCCTACTTACGTCCTTGTTGCACCCTAGTTAAGCCCTAGTTACGCCTCCGTTGGGCACAAGCTACGCCCAAATTGCACCCTCGTTGCGCCTTACCTGTGCAAAAGTTGTGCCCTACTTGCACCCTACTTGCGCCCTAGTTGTGCCCTAGTTGTACCTCACATGGGCACTAGCTACGTGCTAGTTGCACCCTAGTTGTGCCATAGTTGCACCCTACTTGTACCCTACTTGTGCCTTACATGGCCCCTAGTTGCAACCTAGTTGTGCCCTAGTTGTGCCTTAGGTGCTCCTGAGTTTTGAACTATCTACGCTCTAGTTATGCCCTAATTGCGCCCTAGTTGTACCCTAGTTGCACGCTAGTTGTTTCTAGTTGTGCCATACTTGCACCCTAGGTTCGCCTCAGTTGAGCACTAGCTATTTCTAGTTACACCCTAATCATGGACTAATTGCGCCCTAGTTGAGCCCTACTTGCATCCTACTTGCTCCCTAGTTGTTCCCTACTTGCGCCATAGTTGTACCCTACTTGTGCCCTACTTGTGCTCTAGTTGCGCCCTAGTTTCGTCTCAGCTGGGTACAAGCTACGCCCTAGTAGCGCCCTAGGTGCCGCCTAATTGCGCCCTAGTTTTGATCGGGTTGCGCCCTAGTTGTGCCCTAGTTGCATCCTACTTGTGACGTTCTTGCGCACGACATGAGCCCTAGTTTCGCCCTAGTCGTGCCCTACTTGTGTCCTACTTGCACCCCATTTACGCCCTAGTTGAGCCCTAGTTGCGCCCTCCTTGCATCCTACTTGTACCCTAAATACACCCTAGTTGCATCCTAGTTGCGCCCTAGTTGCGTCATAGTTGTAACCTACTTATGCCCTACTTGCACCCTCGTTACGCCCTTGTTGCGCCTTAGTTGTGTCCTTGCGCCATACTTGCACCCTGGTTGCGCCCTAGTTGCGACGTAGTTGCATCCTAATGGCGCCCTGTTTGTGCCCTACTTACGCCCTACTAGTATCATAAGTGCGCCCTACTTGCTCCCTACTTGCACCCTATTTGCGCCCTAGTTGTGCCCTACTTGTATCATACTTACGCCACACTTGTGTCCTGCTTGCACCCTAGTTGCACCCATCTTGCACCCTAGTTGCACCCTGGTTGCGCCCTAGTTGTGCCTTTGTTACGCCTTTGTTGGACACTAGCTACGCCTTAGTTGTGCCCTAGTTGTGCCCTAGTTGCACCCTAGTTGCGCCCTAGTTATGCCCTAGTTGGAACCTAGTTGCACCTTAGTTGCGCACTACTTGCGCCCTACTTGCATCCTACTTGCGTCCTAGTTATACCCTAGTTGCGCCCAAGTTGCACCCTACTTGTGTCCTACTTGCACCCTACTTGTGCCCTAGTTGCATCATAGTTGCACCCTAGTTGCTCCCTAGTTGCGCCCTTGTTGCGTCCTACTTGCACCATACTTCCACCCTAGTTGTGCCATAGTTATGCCCTAGTTGCGTCCTACTTACGCCCTACTTGCCTACTAGTTGTGCCCTAGGTATGCCCGAGTTGCTCCCTACTTGCGCCCTAGTTGTGCCGTACTTGAGCCCTAGGTGCGCCCAAGTTGTTAGGATTCTGGAAAGCTTTGTGGGACACAAGAGGAGGTGATTGTGATGCAAAACGGTTAGGCTTGATGAACGGCGAAGTTGCTGGAAGCTGACAACAGGCTGAAAGCAGGAATGCAGAGGAGCTGAAGCGATAGTCAGTACTCTGGGTAGACAAAGAGCTTCTCAAGTATGAGGATAACAGAGTGCTGGTGCATGAGTTCAATACTATTGGTTCTGGAGTAAAAGAGGGCCGAAGACGCTTGAGCCCAGGAGAGAGGGACTCATGGCCCCGAGAGAGAGAGCTTGGTTGAACTTCTGAAATTGGGATTAAAGCTAAGTGAATGATGAGAAAAAGGGGATTGGAGTGGTGCCGAGTGATAGGCACGATGATGAGCAAAGGCTGAATAACTGATGTATAGAGATGAGGGACTGGAGGCCCTGAGCAAGATCAAAGGGCAAAACGGCCAAATTACATGGATATGAAGGAACAACGTTGATTGATAAGATAGAAGTGATGCAAGAGCTAGTGTTTGCCTAAGCAGAGTATAGATGGATCTAGGGGTATGTATGTGTGCTACACAGGTTTGATCATGGAGGGCGGTGTCACTGCCGTCGCCACAGGCGCTTTGCTTCTGTTGCTACTATTGTGGATCAGAGTAGTGCAGACTGTTGTGGAACACTTGTAGGTGCTTTGTTGTTGGAAGGGGACCTCAGCAAGGTTCCGTGTCTTCGTGGCTTTGTCCTGTAGTAGGGACCGCACCGCAAGGTCATTCCGCCATGATGTCGAGGCCGTGCTTGATAGGATCGTTGGGGCTTGCTGGAAAAATCTTTACCATTGATCAAGTGAAGGTTGAAGGTGGATTCCGACCGTTGGTCGGTGGTACTTCTCAAACGTCTTGACTTTGCAGAGTTTGGGTCATGCAGCGTGGAGGAGAGCCGGAAGACGTCCGGGTATATCAGTAAGCTTTTCCCCCCATCCTTGTTTTTCTGGAGAGGGGTCATTTCCTTATTTATCATTGACTCTTTGGCAGACTTGTGACCATTGGGTATCTTTCCAACACAAGTTGCACCCTAATTGAAGCCTGTTTTCTCCCTCCTTGCGCCCTTCTTGCACCTAAGTTGTGCCCTACTTGCACCCTCGTTGCACCCCAGTTTTGCCCTAGCTGCGTCCTAGTTGTGCCCTAGTTGTGCCAGTGTTGGGCACTAGCTACACGCTATTTGCACCCTAGTTGCACCCTAGTTGCGCACTAGTTACGCCCTAGTTGCGCCCTAGTTGCACCCTAGTTGCTACCTAGGTGCATCCTAGTTGCTACCTAGTTATGTCCCGGTTGTGCCCTACTTGCATCCTACTTACGCCCTAGTTGTGCCATAGTTATACCCTAGTTGCGCCCAATTTGCACCCTACTTGCATCCTAGTTGTGCCCTACTTGAGCCCTAGTTGCACCCTAGTTGCGCCCTCCTTGCACCTACTTGCTCCCTACTTGGGCCCTGCTTGCGCCCTAGTTGTGTCCTACTTGCACCCAGGTTGCACCCTCATTCCACCCTAGTTGTGCCCTAGTTGCGCATCAATTGGGCACTAGAAACACCCTAGTTGTGTCCTAGTTGCACTCTAATTGTGCCCTAGTTGCGCCCTACTTGTGCCATAGTCGCGCCCTACTTGCGCCCTAGTTGTGCCGTAGTTGCATCCTAGTTGCACCCTACTTGCGCCTCAATGGGGCACTAGTTACGGGATAGTTCCACCCTTGTTATGTCCTAGTTGCACCCTACTTGCACCCTACTTACGCCCTACTTGTGCCCTAGTTGTGCCCTAGTTGCGCCCTAGTTGTGCCCTAGTTGTGCCCTAGTTGCATCCTAGTTGCGCTTCAATTGGGCAATAGCTACACCCTAATTGCAGCCTAGTTGCACACTAGTTGCGTCCTAGTTGTGCCCTAGTTGTGTCCTAGTTGCACCCTATTTGCGCCTTACTTGCCTCCTACTTGCACCCTAACTGTGCCCTAGTTGCACCCTAGTTGCGCCCTACTTACACCTACTTGTACCCTAATTGTGCCATAGTTGCACCCTAGTTGCGGCCCAGTTGCGCGCTAGTTGCGCTCTACTTGTACGTCAGTTAAGTACTAGCTACGCCTTAGTTATGCCCTAGGTGTGCCCCAGTTGCGGCCTAGTTGAGCCTGACATGTGCCCTTCATGCGCCCTGCTTGCACCCTAGTTTTGCACTACTTGCACCCTATTTTTGCCCTACTTGTTCCCTAGTTGTGCCCTACTTACGCCCTGATTGCGCCCTACATGCGCCCTAGTTCCATCTCAGTTGGACACTAGCTACAGCCTAGTTGCACCCTAGGTACGCCCTAGTTGCACCCAAGTTGCAGCCTATTTCCGCACTAGTTGCACCCTAGTTGCAACCTACTTGCACCAAACTTGCGCCCTAATTGCGCCTTAGTTGCACCCTAGCTGTAGCAAAGTGCCCCTATTTTTGTGGCATACTTTTGGCCACGCCTAACTTTTGGGGGCATGTGGGTGATTTTCCGATTTTCAAAAATCATGCGAGCGATGGAGCTCACTCCCACTCGACCGTGGAGACAAGGAGGAGGGGGAGCGAGGGCACAAGCGAGCGCCGGTGTGGGGTTCACGCCAGCGCCAAGGGGCTGTTTCACGTGGATCCCCATGCGGCGTTCCAAACATGCCACGCGAGGGTGGCTGTCATCCCCTTTGCGACAACCACCCTCGTGTGGGACACGCTATCCGCCAAGGGGTTCTCTCCAGCGGGAGATCCCGGCAATGCACGCGGTCAACGGCGGCAGCAAAAGTGGTGGCTCCGACTACGCGATGGTCACAGCAGATCCGGTGCCGTGCGCAACACGGCAACCGCACCCACCGCCGGGTGGCATCGAGCTGGCGCGGCGACTCGCCAAGATACAAGACAGACCGTCGATCTAGACAATCGACAGCCAGACACTCCTCGTACTAAACACTAGGTGCAAGTAAGGCACCGCGTACAAGGTGTAAGTAGTTTGTTGTAGCAAGCTAGGAAAGGAGTAGACCAGGGCTAGGACTAGCCGCCAAAATAGTATAAATACCTTGTACTCTGTTCATTGTGATTAACCCTACTCTGGCTTCTACACATTTCTAAGTCTATCTTTCCGTTGTGACTGTGCTCTCCACACACCAAGGATTAACATTCAGAGAGCACACACTCTCACATCTGGTATCAGAGCCAGAGCCACGCCTTAGGCGGAAGCGCTGCCCAAGCTCGCCAAACATCAAGGAGCAAAGGCATGGGACTACGCCAGACAACGTCAAGGAAAATAGAGAGGGGCACTGCTGGACCAGACTTCGAAGCCAACGCACGAGCCAACCTCCAGAAAACTTCCTACATTTCATCCCGGACTGCCAAATTGCTGCCAAATATTTTTTTGATTGCTGTCAAAATGCTGCCAATTTTTTTCACAAAATCTCTAACGGCCAAAATCAGTTAGAGCCATGCAGCAGGCCTTGCAGCAGATCGTAGAGCAGCTTGGAGCCCTCAAGCTGAAGAATGAGCGGCTCAGTCGGCAGGTGGCTGACCTGTGCGACGGGACTGACGCTGGACAGGTTCGGGCGGCCCGGTCAAGGAGTCCGCCAAGACCAAAGCCAAAGGCTCCAAACCCATTCAATCCCTCTGTCAAGGGAGCGAGCATTTGGACCTGGTTGTTCGCAATGAACAGCTACTTTGGGGCTCTAGGTCACCCTCTGGAGGACGATGTTGTGTGTGTGTCATTCGTGGTGACACTACTATGGGGAGCAGCATTGGAGTGGTGGAGGCAGCAGAGTATGCTGGCCACTCAAGTTCAAGGTGGGAACATAGCTGTGCAACATGCCGTGTTGTGGCAACCAGACGCTAGGCAAGCTGAAACGCGTGTGCCTACGACATGGGATCAGTTTGAGCAAGCCATCAGAGATTGGTTCGAACTTGTGAAAGCCTCCATGGTCGTGCGCAAGAAGCTCAAACAGCTGAAGTAGATCGGCTTGGTGCAGGATTACACATGTCGTTTCTTGGCGTTGTGCTTGGAGATCAGCAATAAGAGCAAGCGGAAGATGGCAGACAAGTACCATGATGGATTGACGGCAAAAATCTAGCACACGCTGGCACTAAGTGGCATCACAGAGTTCCAGACGATGGTAGCCTCTGCTGAGTGCGTTGACGCGCTACGCTACCATTGAGTGGGTTTTCGTGAGAAGTAGGAGAGTTTTCAGCGTCGAGCACAGCACCAACAAAATGACCCCATGGAGATCGACGCAATACAAGGAGACCAGAAGCAGAGCAAGCCACGTGGTGGGAAATGTTGGATTTACGGGAGGCTTGGGCACCACAAGAAGGACTGCAAGAAGAAGCTGCAGGGAAATAGCAAGCAGCTGTGAATGGCGGATGGCCAACTGCAGGGAAAGATTCTTCCGCATCAGAAACACTAGCCCCAAAAGTCCTTTGACAACTATCGAGCTGCCGAGTGTATTGTTGTGGAAGAAAGGAAGCAAGAGCATTCAGGGAATCCTCCTGAAAGTCGAAATTTCATCGGCTGATTCTGCGGACAGCGAGGGGCGTCAAACTCGTCAGCAGATTAAAGCATTGTTGGATTGTGGTGTGTCACACTCATTCTTCTGCGAAGAGCTCATAGAAAGGTTGAGGCTTGCACGACTACTTAAAAAGCGGACTAAGGCCAAGTTGGTGCAAGGGGAGTTGGAGTGCGGATTGCCTCTAATGCCTTTCAGGGTCCATCTGGGCAATCTATTGTGCGAGGTGAACTTTTGCACGTACCCAATGGATACTTATGATGCCATTCTGGTGTGTGAAAGGCTGCACTGGTGGAATCTTGTTGTGGATTGGGTGAGTAGCCAGGTGAAAGTGAAGAAATGTGGGGAGCGAATCGTTTTGCCACTGTGGGTTGAGGAGAAGGACTCCAGGGCAGGCAAGGTGCCCAGATGAGTTACGTGCAGCTGAAGTGTTGTTAGCGCAAGGTAGACCAAGTGTACCTTGTGTGGGTGCGGCAAAAGGAAACAGCTAAAGAGGTGGAAGTGTTGGCAGCAGAGGCAAAGCAACAAGAGGGAGAGGAGCAGAAAGCACCAGCACTAAAGGCTGTCGGAAGGCATCAAGAAAGTGTTAGACTGCTACGATGACGTGTTTCCTACTGGGTTTACCACCGAAGTGGGACATCGACCACAAAATTGATCTGGTTCCGGGAGCAACTCCAACGTTGTGGGCTACTTATTGCATGAGCGATAATGACTCCGGTGAGCTGAAGAAGTAGTTGGAGGAGCTTACGGAGGAGGGGTTCATCAGACCGTCATTGTCACCCTTCACTGCATCGGTCCTCTTTGTAAAGAAAAAGACAGGAAAGTTGCGGATGTGCGTGGACTATCGTGCACTAAACAACGTAACGATCATGAACCGGTACCCGCTGCCAAGGGTCGAGGAGTTGTTTGACCAGCTGAGGGGAGCGTAGTACTTCAGCAAGATTGACTTGCGCTCGGGGTACCATCAAATCTGGATTGCGAAGCAGGATGTGAAGAAAACGGTGTTTTGGACACGGCACGGCCATTTTGAGTACCTCGTGATGTCGTTTAGGTTGACCAATGCTCCTCCAACGTTCATGAGCTTCATGAACAGGATCTTCTACCCTCACTTGGACCAGTCCATGGTTGTGTTTCTCGACTACATCCTCATCTACTCCCAAACTCTGCAAGAGCATCAGCAACATCTTCGGAAGGTGTTGGACATTCTTCGTAGAGAGAAGTTGTTTGCAAAGCTCTACAAGTACGAGTTCGAGAAAAGGCAGGTGCAATTCCTTTGGGTACATCGTGAGCAGCAAAGGTCTCCGCATGGACCCAAAGAAGCTAGAAGCATTAAAGCAGTGGCCGACACCAAAGTGTGTACCTGACATCCAGGTCTTCATGGGGTTTGTCAACTACGACCCGAAATTCATCTAGGGGTACGCAGAGAAGTGTGTGACACTGACCTAGCTGCTACGGAACGATCACCAGTGGGAATGGGGTGTGAAGGAGGAAACGAGCTTTGAGGAGCTCAAGGCTGCAATGTGTGATGCTCCGGTCCTGGTGCATCCAGATTCATCGAAGGGGTACGTCATGGCGATGGACGCAAGCAACTATGTCATTGGAGCAGTGTCGATGCAGGATCATGGGAAGGGGCCGCAGCCAATTGCATATGCATCTCGCAAGTTGCGAGGTGGGAAGCTAAACTATGCAATCCATGAGAAGGAGATGTTGGCGGCAATCCATGCGTTCAAGCACTGGAGGTGCTACCTCGAGTCGCAGTACTGCGTGGTCTTGACGGATCATTATGTCCTAATGTATTTGAAGATGCAGCCGAACCTCAATTGCCGGAAAACTTGCTGGATGGAGTTTCTTGAGGGGATTTTTTACTACAAGATCCAGTGAAAGTCTGGGAAGTTAAACCCGGAAGATCCTTTGTTGCAGAGGCCAGACTTGAGCCTCAATGCCATCTCAGTACTGATGGGATCTCCAGCTATGCATAGCCTATTCAAGCACGGCTATGGCGTGCACGAAGAGTTCACGGGTAGTGCGCTAAACAACGCCATGTGGAATGGAGTACACTGGCAAAGGGGGCAAGAGCACATGATTGTCGTGTGGGACTATGTGCCGTTGAAGCAGTTGTTGCTGAAGGAGGTGCATAACACCCACTACTTGGGTCATTTCTACTTCAACAATACGCTCAAAGCCTTTGCACCCCAGTACTGGTGGTAGTCAATGGCAACTGATTGTAAGAGGTTAGTGAGCAGTTGTGATGTGTGCCAACGCATCAAGGAGAGGAGGACCAAGCCACGTGGGGAGCTACAACCATTGCCTGTACGTGAGAGGCCATGGACAGACATCTTGCTCGACTTCATTGGCGGGTTGCTTGTGCCGCAGCAGGGCAAAAACACAGTCTTGTTGGTGGTTGACCAGTTTTCCAAAATGGTATATTTTATTGCATGTCCTGAGAGCATCAAAGCTACTGGGAAAGCTGAACTCCTCAATCATTTCATCAAGCTACATGGATTGCCGCAGTCGGTAGTCTCAAATCGTGATCCACGCTTCACTTCGCAGTTCTCGAGAGATCTCATGGAGAAGCTGGGTACACGGGTGCAACTGACCACAGCATACCACTTACAAAGCGATGGATAGACAGAGCACACGAACCAGACATTGGAGCAGCTGATGTAGAGCATGGTCCCACTGGATAGAGAGGGTTGGGAGGAGAATCTCGGAGAGGCAGAGTTTTTCTACAACTCAGCGGTGTCAGCATCATCAGGAAAGTCGTTGTTTGAGATGGTCTATGGCCACCAGCCACTGAGCCTAGCTGCCCTTGCTATGGTAACATCTATTCCGGTTGTGCAGCAGATTGCTCATGAGTTTGCCACCACTTGGGACGTGGTACGACAATGGTTGTTGAAGGCACATGAGTAACAGAAGCATCAAGCTATTAAGCATCGCTCTGCGGAGGAGTTCCAAGTGGGTGATCAAGTGATGCTGAACTGTGGTAACCTGCAGCTGATGGGAGTTGGGATTCCCAAGTTAAAACCGTGATGGGTGGTTCCGTTCCGCATTCTGGAGAAACGGTCGGCCATTTCCTACAAGTTGGAACTACCAGCTCACTTAACCATCCATCTGGTACTCCACAACTTCTTGCTTCGTGCCAATCGTGACCCCAACACCTTCTTCCAGGGTTGGGGGACAGCTCCACCTCCTATTTTCCAGGTTGAAGGAAGTGAGGAGTTTGAGGTGGAGAAGATTTTGGCAGACTGCAAGAGGGGACATCGGCGTGAGTTTCTGGTGAAGTGGAAGGGGTACCCGGCAGAGCACAACTTTTGGGAGCCAGAGGCCGACTTTCATGTTGGGGGTACCAACAATGTTCTCCTGGAGTCCATCAAGCGCGCCAGGACGTCGCGCCTCCAAAGGGGGGGCTGAATGTAACAAAGTGCCCCTATTTTTTTGGCATACTTTGGGCCACACCTGACTTTTGGGGGCATGTGGTTGATTTTCCGATTTTCAAAAATCGTGCAAGTTGTCGAGCTCACCTCCACTCGACCGCGGAGACAAAGAGGAGGAGGGGGAGCGAGCACGCAAGTGAGTGCCGGCGTGAGGTTCACGCCGGCGCCAGGAGGTTGTTTCACCCAAATCCCCACGCGGCTTTCCAAACATGCCACGCAAGAGTGGCTATCGCCCCCTTGGCAAATAGTGTGTGGGACACGCTATCCGCCGAGGGGTTCTCTCTAGCAGGAGCTCCCGGAAACGCATGCAGTCAACAGCAACAGCAAAGGCGGTGGCTGTGACTGTGCGACGGTCGCAGCAGTCTTGATGGCGTGCGCAACACGGTGATCGCACCCACCACCGAGAGGCGTCGAGCTGACGCGGAAGCTCATCGAGAGACAAGATAGACCGACGATCTAGATGATCGACCGCCAGATACTCCTCGCACTAAACACTAGGTGCAAGTAAGGCACTGCATACAAGGCGCAAGTAGCTTGTTGTAGCAAGCTAAGAAAGGAGTAGACCAGGGCTAGGACTAGCCGCCAAAAAAGTATAAAAACCTTGTACTATGTTCACTGTGATTAACCTGTATTTTCCAGCTCTGGCTTCCAGATTTCTTCGAGTCTATCTTTCTGTTGCGATTTTCCTCTCCACACACCAAGGATTAATCTTTAGAGAGTACACACTCTTGCACTAGTTGCACCCTACTTGCACCCTACTTGCATCCTAGTTGCCCCCTAGTTGTGCCCTATTTGCACCCTATATACGCCCTACTTACGTCCTACTTGCACCCTAGTTGTACCCTAGTTGCGCCCTACTTATGCCCTACTTGTGTCCTACTTACAACCTACTTACGTCCTACTTGTGCCCTAGTTGCGCCCTAGTTGTATCCTACTTGCACCCTAGTTATGCCCTACTTGTACCCTACTTACGCCTTACTTGAGTCCTACTTTCGTCCTTGTTGCACCCTCATTGCATACTACTTGCATCCTACTTAGGCCCAACTTGCGCTCTAGTTGCACCCTACCTGCCCCCAACTTGTGCCCCTAGCTATGCCCCAATTGCACCATACTTGTACCCTATTTGCGCCCTAGTTGTAGCCTAGTTGCGACCTAGTTGCGCCCTAGTTGCACCCTAGTTGCGTCCCACTAGTGCCCACTTTGGGCCATACTTCCGCCATAGTTGCACCCTATTTGCACCCTATTTGCGTCCTATTTTTACCCTAGTTGTGCCCTAGTTATACACTATTTAGGCCTTATATACGCCCTACTTGCGCCCTACTTGCACCCTACTTGCACCCTAGTTGCGCCCTAGTTGCCCCCTACTTCTGCCTTGCTTGCACCCTAATTGTTCCCTAGTTGCACCCGATTTGCACCCTAGTTGTCCCCTACTTGCACCCCACCTGCATCCTTATTGCGCCCTAGTTGCATCCTACTTACACCCTAGTTGCGCCGTAGTTGGGCCCTACTTGCACCCCAGTTACGTCCTACTTACGCCCTACTTGCGCCCTAGTTGTGCCCAAGGTGTGCCCTAGTTGCGCCCTTCTTGCTCCCTACTTGCCCCCTTTGTGCGCCCTACTTGTGCCCTAGTTGCACCCTACTTGCGCCCTAGTTGTACCCTAGTTGCACCCTAGTTGCGCCCTAGATATGCCTAAGTTAGGCACCAGCTAAGCCCTGGTTATGCTCTAGTTGCACCGTAGTTGCGCCCTACTTGCACCCTACTTGCGCCTTACAAGCGCCCTAGTTGCACCTTGTTGCGCCCTAGCTGCACCCTAGTTGCACCCTAGTTGAGCCCTAGTTGCGCCTTCATTGGGAACTAGCTACGCCCTAGTTGCGCCCTAGTTGCACCCTACTTGCACCCTACATGCCCCCCACATGTGTCCTGGTTGTACCCTAGTTGCGCCCTAGTTGCACCCTAGTTGCGCCCCAGTTGGACACTAGTTACGCCCTAGTTCCGCCCTAGCTGTGTCCTAGTTGCACCCTAGTTGTGCCCTAGCTCTGCCACAGTTGTGCTCTACTTGCACCCTATTTATACCCTAGTTGTGCCCTCATTGCACCCTAGTTGCACCTTACTTCCGCCCTACTTACGCCCTATTTGCATCCTACTTACGCCCTACTTACGCCCTAGTTGTGTCCTAGTTGCACCCTAGTTGTGCTCTACTTTCTCCCTACTTGCGCACTACTTACGCTCTAGTTGTACCCTAGTTGCACTCTACTTGTACCCTATTTACGCCCTGGTTGCACCATAGTTGCTCCCTAGTTGTACCCTAGTTACGTCCTACTTGTGCCGTAGCTGCACCATACTTTCACCCTAGTTGGACCCCCATTGCGCCTTACTTGCGCCCTAGTTGCGCCCTACATGCGCCGTACTTGCGCCTTAGTTGCGCCCTGATTTTGCCCTAGTTACGTCCTACTTGCACCCTAGTTGTGCCCGAGTTGTGCCTCAGTTGGGCACTAGCTACGCCCTAGTTGTGCCATCGTTGAGCCCTAGCTGCGCCCTACTTGCATCCTTATTTCCCCCTACTTGTACCCTAGTTTTTCCCTAGTTGCGCTTTAGTTGTGCCCAAGTTACGCCCCACTTGGGCACTAGCTACGCCCTAGTTGCGCCCTAGTTGTACCCAAGTTGCGTCCTACTTTTGCCCGAGTTGCACCCTAATTGCACCATAATTGCACCCTAGTTATGCATAAGTTGGGAACCAGCTCCGCGGTAGTTGCACCCTCCTTGCACCTAGTTGCACCCTAGTTTTGATGTGCTTGCGTCCTATTTGCGCCCTAGTTTCATCCTAGTTGTACCCTAGTTTCCCTCTTCTTGCACCCTACATGCACCCTAGTCATGCCCTAGTTGTGCCCTAGTTGTTGCCCACTTGTGGCCTACTTGGGCACTACTTGCGTCCTAGTTGCACTCTAGTTGAACCTTAGTTGCCTCCTACTTGTGCCCCACTTGCCCCCTAGTTGTGCCCTAGTTGCGCCCTAGTTGAGCCCTAGTTGCAAACTACTTGCGCCCTAGTTGCGCCCTACTTGTGCCCTAGTTGCACCCTAGTTGTGCCTCAGCTAGGAACTAGCTACGCCTAGCTGCACCCTAGTTGCACCCTAGTTGTGCCCTACTTTTTCCCTACTTGCGCCCTTGCTGCGCCCTACTTGTGCCCTAGTTGCACCTGAATTGCACCCTAGTTGAGCCTCATTTGGACACTAGCTACGCCCTAGCTGCACCCTGGTTGCATCCTAGTTTTGCCCTAGTTACGCCTTAGTTTCACCCTAGTTGCCCCCTCATTGTGCTCTAGATGCGTTCTGGTTGGGCCCTACTTACGCCCTACTTGCACCCTGGTTGCGCCCTAGTTACGCCCTTGTTGCGCCCTACTTGTGCCTTACTTGCGCCCTACTTGTGCCATACTTGTGCCCTAGTTGCACCTTAGTTGTGCCCTAGTTGCGCCCTACTTGCGCCCTACTTGCGACCTACTTGCGCACTAGTTGCAACCTAGTTCCACCCTAGTTGCGTCCTACTTGTGCCCTACATTCGCCCTAGTTGCGCCCTACTTGTGCACTAGTTCCGCCCTAGTTGGACGTGACTTTCACCGTATTGCACCATAGTTGTTTCTTAGATTTGCCCTACTTGCTTCCTATTTTCCCTTTACTTGTGCCCTAGTTGCACCTTAGTTGGACACTAGCTTCGCCCAAGATGTAACCTAGTTATGTCCTAGTTGCGCCCTAGTTCTGCCCTAGTTGTACCCTACTTGCGCCCTGATTGCACCCTACTTGCACCTTAGTTGTGTCCTACTTGTGCACTAGTGCCCTGGTTGTGCCCTAGTTGCGCCTTGGTTGGGAATTAGCTGCACCCTAGTTGCGCCCTCTTTGCGCCCTGGTTACACCCTAGTTGTGCCGTGCTTACACCCTAGTTGCACCCTACTTGCACCCTAGTTGCACCCTAGTTGTGACCTAGTTCCACCCTAATCGCACCTCAGTTGGACACTTTCTATCCCCTAGTTGCACCCTAGCTACGCCCTAGATGCGCCCTACTTGCGTCCCACTTGCGCCCTAGTTGCACTCTACTTGCACCCTAGTTGCGCCCTAGTTGCGTCCTAGTTGCATTTCAGTTCGGCACTAGATGCAACCTAGTTGCGCCTTAGGTACGCCCTAGATGCACCCTAGTTAAGCCCTAGTTGCGCCCTAGTTTCACCCCAGTTGCGCCTAGTTGCACCATAGTTGCGCCCTACTTGTGCACTTCTTGCGCCCTAGTTGTTCCCTGGTTGCAACGTAGTCGTGCCGCACTTGTGCCCTACTTTCACCATATTTTTGCCCTCATTACGCCCTAGTTGCGACCTAGTTGCGCTCTACTTGTGCCCTTCTTGCGCCCTACTTGCACCCTAGTTATGCCCTAGTTGGGCCCTTGTTGCTCCTTACTTGCGCCATAGTTGTGTCCTAGTTATGTCCTAGTTGCACCCTACTTGCGCCCTAGATGCACCCTACTTGCGCCCTTGTCGTGCCCTACTTGCGCTTTACTTGCACCCTACTTGCCCCCTAGTTGTATCGTAGTTTTCCCTACTTGCGTCCTACTTGTGTCCTTTCTGCATCCAACTTACACCCTAGTTGTGTCCTACTTACGCCCTAGTTGCACCCTAGTTGCACCCTTGTTACATCCTAGTTTCGCCTCTGATGGGCACTAGCTACGTCCTTCTTGCACCCTAGTTGCGCCCTCGTTGCGCCCTACATGCACCCTACTTGTGTCCTACTTGTGCCCTAGTTACGCCCTACTTGCGCACTAGTTGCGCCTTAGTTGCGTCCTAGTTGCGCCCTAGTTGTGTCCTAGTTGCACCCTCTATTGGGCACTGGCTACGTCCTAGTTGCGCCCTAGTTGCATCCTAGCTGCATCCTGCTTGCACCTAACTTGCATCCTACTTGTGCCATAGTTACGCCCTAGTTGCGACCTAGTTGTGACCTAGCTGTGCTCTAGTTGCATCCCAGTTTTGCCCTAGTTGTGCCCTACTTGCATCCTACCTATGCCCTACTTTAGCCCTAGTTGCGCCCTAGATGCACCCTAGTGTGTCGTTCTTGCACCCTACTTGCACCCTACTTGCGGCCTAGTTGTGCCCTAGTTGCACCCTAGTTCCTCCCTTCATTGATGACTATAGCAGAAAACTCTACGTTTACTTCATGAAGCAAAAAGGCGATGTCTTGGACTGACTGAAGGAGTATGTCGTCGCGCTGAAGAGGTAGATTGACCGGAAGATCAGAGCGCTACGGAGCGACAATGGCGGAGAGTACGTAGGTTATAGCGGGTGGATGAAGCAGCAGGGCATTAAATGGGAACAAACTAGGCCGTGTTTGCCTTAGTCAAACAACGTAGTAGAACGGGCGAACCAGAGGTTATTGAAGATGGTACGGACTATGTTTGTGGATGCGGAATTGTCGCAAAGCTTTTGGGCGGAAGCTCTGCGTACAGCAAGCTTCACCATCAGCCTCACTCATACAACGGTGCTAAAGGAGAAGAGCAACTGGAAGACACCGGAGGAGGTCTGGAGCGGGCGCAAGCCAAGTGTGGCGCTCCTGAAAGTGTTCAAGTGTAAGGCGCACGTGATTGTGCATGCAACAAACTGGCTCAACAATAGGATGGAGTCGCGGGCAAAGTCTATCTCTTCCCTGGCTATGAGAGCGCGCATAAGGCATACCGGATCTATGACATGCACAAGGAGGAGGTAATCCGCAGCCGATACATAGATTTTGACGAGTAGTAAAGCTACATCGGAAGCAACAACGTGGGCGTGGTGGACTCTCCAAAGATGCAGGAGTGGCTCTAGCTCGTTGCGAAGGGATACACACAGTGTAACGATGAGTAGTACGATGAGACGTTCACTCCCGTCGTCAAGTTTACAAGCATCTGGGCGGTCCTTGCGGTGGCAGTCGTGAAGGACGTGGAGCTCCACCAAATGGACATAGAGACAGCCTTCCTCAACGTTATCATAGACAAAGAGAGGTGTCAGAGGGGGTGGAGGCGCCAGAGGGCAAGGTGTGCAAGCTGCAGAAGTCCTTGAATGGGCTAAATCAATCGCCCAGATGCTGGTACCAACAGATGGACAACTTCATGGCACAGCTAACCTTCAAGCGTAGTGAGGGGTATCACAACGTGTACCTGCGGCGCGATAAATAGCTCCATCATATTGTTGCACTCTACGTGGACGACCTGATTTTGTGCTCGACGGATGTGCCTAGCCTATAGCGGTTGAAAGAGCAATTGAGCAGCAGATTCCATATGTCGAACATGGGGGAGATGGAGTACTACCTTTGAGTGAGCTTCACGCGGAACCGGAGGGCGCACAAGCTTGAGCTGGGACAGGCCAAATACGTGGCCAATGTGCTGAAGTCGTACGGTATGGAGGACTGCAAACCAGTTGGCAGTCCAGTCTCCACAACCTGAGAACTGAGTGCGGCAATGGCGCCGCAAACAACGGAAGAGCGGGAGGATATGGAAAGGGTGCCTTACCAACAGGCCGTGGGCAGCCTCATGTATGTGATGGTGACGACTCGACCAGGCTTGGCCTATGCGGTGGACCAAGTGAGTAGGTACGTGGCCGATCCAGGGCCACTACAGTGGCAGGCGGGCAAGCGCATCCTCCGCTGCCTGTAGGCAATGCGGCATGCGTGCTTGAGGTTCGACGGCAAGGGACGGGCGGACTCCCTACGTTTGGTCTGCAATACGGATGGAGACTACGCTGGCAATGTAGGCAAGCAGAAGTCCATATCCGACTACGTGTTCTTCCTCACTGGTGCAGCAGTCTCATGGTGCAATAGGAAGTAGGACTGTTTTGCCACCTCCACAATAGTACATCGTGCTGGCCGAGGCGGTTAAGGAGGCGGTGTGGCTCCGCAGGTTGCTGGGGGAACTGGGCGTGTCAAAGTAGGACCCTACAATGGTGCAAGAGGAGAACAATGGCTCCATCTCAGTGACCAACAACCCAACGCAGCACAAGAGGACGAAGCATATTGATGTGTGTTATCACTACGCACGGGACATGGTTGAAAAGGGGCAGGTGGTGCTGTAGTCCAGTAGCACCCACATGTTTGCAGATTACATGATCAAAGCGCAACCCGTGGACCGACACGCAATGAGCATAGCCAGGCTTGGGATGACCAGCTATGATGGGCTCGAGGGCGCAGCGAAAGATGAGTGAGAGAAAGGAGCAGCGGGCATGGGAGGTGCAAGGGGGAGAATGTTGAAGATTTTCCCCTCTGCATGCCCAAGTGCAGCGCCGGGAGGCGCCGGCGAGCCACCAGAGAGAGGAAAATACTCGCAGTTGGATATAGCGTGTTGAGGATTGCTCAGATCCTCAAATAGAGGATTGTCCCTAGAATTTCATGAGTTGTTGAATCCGATGGAAGTTGTTTCACTGGAATCGGACAAGTAACGAGGGAGATCTGGGCTTCCAAAGGTGGGGTATGTGCAGAGGCTCTGGGAGTCAGCCGCGATTCTACTGCTGGTGAATAATTGATCGGAACGAGTAACAATATTCCATCTGGGGATATATCTCCGGACGACTGCCGAGACATCCGATGAATGATTTGCCAGATGTCATCAGTGCAGTTTGTTATTGAGGGACTTCTCCAAAATCCTGGCTCGGAATCAAAAACTCAGAAGAACAGTTTGTTACTCGGGACTTCATCAAAATTCCGACTGCAGGTCCACGGACAGGTTTCGAACCACATCCATCCCCATCACCAAACTCTATAACAAACTCATCAAAACAGATCCCAGAGACACGAGGGACACCACCACTATGTGTAGGGACATTTGCGCCTCCAGAATGGCATTTTGATGGGTCCTTGATGTGTGAGGGTGCCTCGGCGGGCGAGGTGGTACGTGTCGCCGACTGAGTGGCTGGTTTGGGGTGCCGCGCTTTGGCTGACGTAGCGGGAGCTACGGTGATCTGAATCACACAATGTTTGGTGTGTTGGAGAGCTTATGACTAGCCCTACAAATGCTCAGATCATGTCCATGTTCAAAAAATACACAAAATCACGTTTTCCCTTCGCAAAAGTGATCATCTCACAACTCCCTTCCACTCCCAGAAACATAGCTTGAGGCGACCAGAAAGCTCACGCTTAGACTCAAAACCCGCACCAAAACAGAAAGCTATGAACACCAAGTGCAGAACTGTAAGGGCACATTGGAACGAACTCCAACCGGGGATCGTTTTCTGACAAACAACTTCTTCCTGCATGGGCGGCTTGACGAGGAGATCTACATGGTCCAGCCACCGGGATTCACCAATAACACAAACAAGGTATGGCGACTGCGGAAGGCCCTTTATGGGCTCAAGCAGTCACCGCGTTGCTGGAATATGGAGGTCTCCTCCATTCTTATTGAGATCCAGCTCTCTTCTTGATTGCCCCCTCCAGGCCATTCGTGACCATCCTTGTCTACGTCGATGATTTGCTCATTGCCTTCCCCATACCCGCAACTGTGCATTATGTGAAGAACATGTTGCAGTCAACATACAAGAGGAAGGAATTGGGTCCAGAACAAGTGTTCCTCAGCATGGAGCTCAAGGGTGATCGTCAACGTCGCACCCACCATGTGTAATAGGCTCCATACATCCGCACACTGAGGCAGCAGTTTGTCTCCCTACTGGCAGACACCCCCACTGCATCCACACAGATGACTCCAATAGGACAGCACCTGCTGAAGTCTCTTGATTCATCACTATAGGGGGAGACTATCGATGTCACCGAATACCTCAGAGTGGTCGGCTCCTTCATGTATCGCACGACCACCACCAAGGCAATGTGGCCTTTTCGGTCAGCTTCTTGGCCTAGTTCTTCCAATAGCCGTGCCAAAGCACCTTGAGACGGCATTGCGTATTGTCTGTTACGCAGTGTCCACTGCACTGGAGCTGTGTTATCGTGCTCAGCCCTCTGTGGTGGTTAACGCATACAATCACAGTGATTGAGCACACGGCACTGATGCTCGTAGCCGCACCGGTTACATCTTTCTTGTCTGTGGGACTACTATCTCCTGGAAGAGTGGGAAACAGGGATGTGTTGTCCGGAGTTCCAGTAAGGCAGAGTACGTGGCATACGGTGCAGGTACGTGTGAAAGTGTTTGGTTGTCTCGCCTAGTACAACAAGTGTGTCTTCCCATCCGCTACATCACTCTGCGCTTTGACAACCAAAGTGCACAGGCAAGCATCACTCCTACACCAAGCACATCAGTATTAAGCATCATTTTGTATGTGACCGCATTGTTGATGGAGAGGTTCAGGTTGTCTAGGTCGACACTTGTCAGTAGTGTGTAGACTTCCTCACCAAAGCTCTCAACAGTGGCATGTTCGAAATTACTTTGCATGCTATTGGTCTGCTATGCCCTCGTGATGCACCTGGTTGACATGAACCTTGTGAGTCACGCCGTGTTCTTGCGTACATCTGTTCTTATGTGTGTGTGGGTTGTTCGTCTGTGGGTCATGGGGGAGTGTTGGTTATGGGTGT